>CBVK0100043684.1:0-32339 GCA_900067695.1 Picea abies | reverse complement strand
TGTGACTGGAGTTCAGACGTGTGCTCTTCCGGTCTGCTGAGGAGCCAGACATATGATGGTTCCATCCTTAGGAAAATTTGTATACTATGTCTTATTCATAGATGACTATTCTTGAAAGACATGGATCTAATTCTAGAAAAAAAAGATGGCATCTTCAACAAGTTTTAGGAATTCAAGGATTTAGTTGAAAAACTCTCTGAAAGTAATATTAAAGTCTTGATATATGATAATGGAGGTGAGTACACCTCAAAGGATTTTAAAGAATTTTGCAGAGAAGAAGGGATTAAGAGGGAGATAACAACTCCCTATAACCCCTAGAAGAATGAAGTTGTAGAAAGAAAGAACAAATACACTGTAGAAGAAACAAAAGCGATGATACATGAAAAGGGCCTATCCATGCACTTATGGGCAGAAGATTCTAGCATATATGTGTATGTCCAGAATAGAATTCCTCACAAGATATTAGGAAACAAGACACCTGAAGAGGGGTTCATTGGAAAGAAAACAAAAATCAGTTACTTGAGCATTTTTGGTTGTCCAATATTTATACATGTTCCAAATAAGAAGAGAATGAAGTTGGAACCTTAAAGAAATAAGGGAACATTCATTGGTGTTGACAGGCGTAAGTGACACACTGCCAACTGGAAGGTCAAATCCAAACCAAGGTTGTCTAAATAACCCAAGCCGTTTGGAGTGAAATGACCGGACGGGTTTAATGGCTCCGTTGGCCAACTAAAAACCTAAAATAACAAAAGAGAGGAAACTAATGTAAATGAAACTATGATGCTATGTACATGAATTTAATTATTTACATGTGTTAAAGAAGAAACGTAAATATGAGCATGTGATTATGAACAGGGTATTTACAATTTGCAAGTTTTGTTGGATGTCTTGTGAAATCAATGTGTTTTGCAATTGTTTATGAAGTAGATAAAGAAAGCACATATATTTTATATTTTCTGTTTAATATTTAAAATCTAAAGAAATAAAAAATACTAATAAAACACATTTGAAATAAAAACAAATAAACAGAGAAAGCTAGTTCAAACTGCTCCTATTTCATTTATGAATAATCCGACTAAAAGAAAATACGAATAAACTAACCTGTAGGTAATGAGTTTATGTCACTGCGCAATTCAAGCTCCTAACTGTCCTTCCTATGAGGGAATCCTATAATAGGATGGTTCTAACACTCCTAGAACCAACTCGAAGGTGTTTTGGAACAAGAATATAACAGTAAACACATAAATATACATATATGATGATCTTATAATGATGAACACTTATAGTGAAAGAAATTTAATACTAAGCGTTCATGTAATACATCACTTAACATCAAGCATAAATCAATGATATTTAAATGAAATATTGATCATAGATGTAATATATGAACAACACATTATAGACATAATTAAAGTGTTGAATAATATGAAATATCATACAATCATAAGACTAAAGTTGTATAAACTTAATAACATTCCATAATATGAAAGGAAAAACACAATGAATAAGCACCATGCTAGTCTAAAGCCAAGGAGTGAGTAGCTTGTCCATTCGGTCTTGAAAGTTACATGTCCATAATGTGTCCAAATCCAAGATGTCCTCACTACCAAGAGTGAACCGTATTTAAACTAGTTCAGGATTCAAATGCTCATATCATACAAGATAGAGTTGAATCCACAAAAAATGGATAATATTACAAAAATAGTGAAAATAGTAACCACTCATGCAAGAGTTGGTTTCGTCTAAATAAGCCAAAGTTTTATAAATATAAAAAATACATAAACTACTGAATATTTGAGCGTATGATTCAAAGTATTTTCTCCATGCAATCAACAGTATAATCTTCCATTTCTTGTAAATAGAAAAAACCAATTTGATATTCAGAAAAACAATTGCTAATTATTATTCAAGAGAGACTGGCTACAGAAGCATAGATTCTGTAGATAGTCTTATTTTTAGCAAATGAAATCAAAATTTAAATCTACCTATTTCAATTTTTCATAACATAATTAAATGAAATTAAAATGAAATCATTTTACCATTAGAAATTAGCCAAAGAGGGATCTGACAATTCGGAATTTATAATTTCTTTGAAACTGGTTGTGTTCTTAATTATTATATTCCCAACTCTCTTGAATCGTTTATTCTCCCTCTCTGTGTGTGCCTTCAGGTCAAGTTTCTGTTGTTTCAATAGATCATTTTGAGAAGCCAAGCATTTAACTCGAACCTGTAAGAGAAGAAAATCTTTATAGTAACGCTCTATCCAGTCGAGAAAACTATCACAGTGCACCGGGGTAATGACAGATTGATGTGGAACATAGTTGACAAGTGGTGCTTCATTTTTACCTATGGTTTGTTCCAGGTTGTGACTGATACCCGAAAAACCTTCTTTACCCTTAAGACACGGGGGTAAATTGGTCACAAAATCATACTGCTCAAAATGGGTAATAACCTCTCTTCTGGAACACTGATTTTTGGGTCTTCACGAACCAAGAAATCATCTATCTCATGACCTGAACACTGATCATCAATCTCAATTGGATCAATTGATCTCAAATGATTACTCTTTCGATTTCTTAGTTTTATAGAAATTAAATGACCATCATTCTTATTCCTGAAACTTAAATATGTTCTCTGTGGTTTCTTTCCCTTACGAAAATTCTTCACAACAGGTTTATCATCAACGTTTAAACTAGAATCGTTCATAGGCACATGATGATCCTTTTCTTTTAAATCGGAAATTACTTGTTCCATATATATTGCAAGTGAAAACCTACATGGCAATTATTTATCCACGGGGGTTTCATCAACAACAGAAATAGGTTCAATAAGTTCTGAGCCATCAATTGAATTAACAACCTAGATTTCAGTTATCGATCTGTCCAAGTTAGGGTTTACAATTAAAATAGGGTTGGTTTTAGCGTTGGCCTGGGTGAAGCCATTTTTTATTGTAAAGGTCTCCCAATTTTCACCTATTTTCGACAAGTGATAAACCAAGAAGATTTTAACGAGTCCATGGTGAAACAAATTCTAATTGATACCATGTCACTTATAGCGTTTATACATTTTGTAAATACTCATCAATGGGTAAAAAGGCATATCCAACTCAAACCCTATGAAATTCATAAGGAAACGGATGTGGTACAAAAAAACAATCCCATATCGGCCTTCACACGTAAAAAACTGCTTCATAATTAAAAGGATACTGTGCCATCTAGGTTTTAACAGATCGATAGGAATACCTTTTGTACAACAAGTGGTCTTGTGAGAAGCCATGAATAAAGTCCATGGGACATCTTCTTTTTTAGTGTTCTTAAAGAACCTCTCGTCTTTTAATGGGAGTCATGTCGCCTTGCAAATGAAATCCTCTATTAATTCCAACTGTATATAACTAATCTTGGCCCTAAAGCTATCAAAAGTTTGTGCAAAATATTTTGCAACCTGGAGATTATAGCCTTTGAACATCTTGAGCAACACATCCCATCCATGAGCCTTCAGGTCATCAATAACATCATCATGGGATAGCAAATCTTCGCATCCGTTTGGCTTGATAAGAACGATAGGTTCCATTAACACTATGATAAGGATACAACAGAAATTACAAGGGATAGGTTTAGGTTCCCAATGGACGAGCAACAGAGATAGGTCTAAGTGGAATGTAATGGAATGAAAATCGCAGAGTTTGGGGGCTATCATAACTCAGAAAGGAGTGTTAGGGAAAATGAAAACCAGAAGGTTCATAAAACTCCAAACCATTTCTCATGATGAGTGCCAAACCCTACAGAGTAAAAAAACCTATGCGCATAATTAATGGTCTCATTAATGTTTCGGGACAACAAGGTGAAACGAAAATGAAATTAGAGCATGCCTGTACTAATTTGCATGAATGTTGATATGACAATCGAACTCATGAGAACAATATCAACAGTTAACCAAGGTTATTGTGCATCAAAACATTTCAACAATGAACTATTTCATAAGATTTGAATTTTAATCAGATATCGGTGGCTTTTAAAACGATATTTCTAAGGTAAAAGATTATGAAACCAAGACAAGTTTTATGTTTAAATTCATGCTGACAGTCATGAATTAAAAATAAAACAAACAAAAATGAAAAGAACAAAAAATCAATAAGGTAAACTCAACCCAATCATCACCTCGAAACTCAGAAACATAAACACTTACAAATAGAGGGTGATGGTAGATACAGAAAGGTATGATCTTTTGTGGGGACTTTGATTGAGAATCAAAATTATTGGTGGATGCCAACAATGGCGACATACTGGGTGAAGCAGTTATCTTTGCATCACCATAAAATTCATGTTAGGGTGAATCAGATGAAATGAATTTTTCAGAAATAGTTAACAACAGGTCAAGCATACTGATCATAACTCATAAAATAACACAGTTTAGCATCAAATCTATTTTTGTCTAAAAAATGTCATCTAGTGTCCATCTTAGATTACGAGTGTAGAGATTGTTTATGCAGTTGACTTCGATACTTTTGATAGGGCCACTGCTTCCAGTAGGCATCCATAGCCTCGACAAGGATGTCATTTGACCCACTCTAGTACCTTTATCCTATCCAAGAGTCATCCAATCATGATAAGGGACATGTTTGTATTTTGATCAAATTGAAAACAGACTTGAAGATCTTCTTAAACCTGGCATTGCTTCGTTGCCAACAAGCTTGTTCAGTACCTCGATGAAGTTACCTTGGTATTATTCATGCATTTACCCACTTCCAGTAGACCTATTTAGTGTCCCAACGGGTTTACATACACTTCCCACACATTATCGTTCTTTCAACCCTCTAGAAATTGTTTATAGTTTGCAAAACTTAATGATATTCAAGAGGGCGGGATGATACTGAAAAACTTGTAGTTTGGAATGAAAAAAATTGATCTTTCACCAATTATTCCTCTGTTTTGATGACCTTCATCATTATTTGGACACTTAGATTTCAGTTAGGAAATCATCTCGAGGATGGGAAGGTACAGTTGATTTTTTTTTCTTAAAACACGGACAACGTTAGAAGTTTATTAATGACAATCACGTCTACTTGTAATTTCAATGAGAAACTAGAAACACTGATTTGAACAAACACTCACTTCTGTTGATTTGAGTTTTAGCACTTACTACTCAGGTACTTGGGAAATTATCAACTGCTGCTAACAAATGAAAATTTTTATTCCCTTCCACAAATGAGATGGTGACTTAGACATAGTTATTCAAAAAACAAATCAAAACCAAGAAAAATGAAAAGAACCAAAAAAAAAAAAAAACAGAAAAGAAAATTAAAAAAATATTTACAAAAGAGTGGAACAGAAATCATCAGGTGAAATACCTCTTGAGAACCTGGACATTCAATGGGAAAGTGTCTAGATGTCCCTCCAAATTATGCAGACAGAAAGAGCTAGGACCCAATTTTTCAGAAATTACAAATGGTCCTAGCCACAGATTCTGGAACTTGGTTTGTTCCCCCTTTCCATTGTGAGCTTTGTCCCACTTGAGAACCAAATCTCTGACATCAAAATTCCTATCTGAAGAAAAATTTGAATCAAATCATCTTTTTACAATTTGTTGATGTTGATCTAGTTTCTTCTTTGCTTGTGTTCTCACTTCCTCTAGTTTTAATAAGGCATTTATTTGATTTTCTAGAGGAGGGCACTCCTCTTATTGAACTTTCCGCGACAATTGCAGAGAAGGAATTAAAAAATACAGAGGAAGAATTGCTTCTCTTCCGTAGACAAGGAAGAAAGGGGAATTACCAACAGAGGCTTTCGGGGTTACCCTATCATCCCAAAATGCATTATATAGTGCATTGTGCTAGTTCTTGTGATTTTCTGAAACTATCCTTTTAATAATATTGATTAAATTTTTGTTTGTTGATTCTACTAGGTCATTTCCTTGAGGGTAGTAGCTTGCATAACACTTCAGTTTAATCCCTTTTTCCAGGAAAAAAATGTTCATATAAATAGATGAAAAGTAAGAGGTGTTATCAAAAACCAGACATTTAGGAATGTTGAATCGAGTGATGATATGAGAGTTAAGGAAAGATACTACTTTTTTTTTGTTCACCACTTTTAGAGGTACAACTTCGGACAATCTAGTAAAATAATTTGTTTTTGTAAGGATATACTTATGTTGCTGTGAAGAAGAGGGATTAATTGGTCCTATGATATCAAGGCCCCATTGTTGAAAAGGGGAATCTACGATAATAGGCTGCAAAGGGAATTCTTCCTTTTTCACCCGTACTGTAGCCTTTTGGCAAATTATGCATTTACGACCCAGTGCATGGGCATATTTAAACAAGGTAGGCCAATAGTATCTAGCTCTTAGCACTTTGTGAATGGTGGTATCTCCACTGAAGTGACCACTGTCTTCACCTGCATGAATTTCAGATAACACTTTTTATAACTCTTCCTTTTCTAAACAATGCATAAGAACACCATCAAAGTTCTTTTGAAATAATACATCATTTATTAACTAGAAAGATGTGTATTTAAGCCTAAGTGCTCTTCTATTTTTAGGATCAATATTACGAGAAGCAAATCCATGTGTCAAATAAAATTTAATGTTCTCATAACAGGAATTTGTAGTAACTTGTGCACAACTGATCTGTTTTTCATCAGCTTGATTCACAGTTGAGGTGTTTATTTGACTTTCGTGTTCTTCAATTGAATCAACCATTATTTTACACAGGCCTTGGCCTCTAACAATTTGTGAAGGAGTTATTTCAAGGTCATATTCCTGTAGTGACGTCATCCAATTTTCCCTTTTCTTACCTAGTTCTTTTTGTACTAATAGGTTTCTTACAGTTGGGTAAGGAACAATAACCTTGGTTTTGCATTTCAACAGGAATGACCGGAAGTGTTTCACTTCTTTGAAAACAATGTATACCTATTGATATATTGTTGGGTAGTTAATCTCAGATCCTTTGAAAACTGAGCTCATGAAGGCAATGGGTATCTCATTTCTTTCAACATTTTTTTGTGTTAATACAACAACAAAAGATCGGTCAGAAGCAAAGGTGTAAAGAGTGAAATCCTGAGAAAAGTTGGGACTCATCAAGGAAGGGGCTTCTATTATTGATTTTATAATTGAGTTGAAAACCTGAATTTCATATGATCCCCAACGATAGAAAAAATCTTTTTTAATTAAATTCTATAACGGTCTAACCATTTCTGAGAAACTTGGGACAAACCTTCTGACGAAATTAATCTTTCCCAAAAAGGACTACATGGATTTTTTGGATGGAGGAGGGGGGCTTTTAGCAATAGCTTGGGTTCTTTTGAGGTCAATAATCATTTTGTCCTTTGATACTATAAACCCAAGAAATTTTCCTTGCTCTACTGCAAAGATCGATTTCTTGGGGTTGAGAGATATGACAAACTTGCAACATCATTCTAGGACAGTCCTAAGTGAGACAAGTGATATTTCTTGTTTTTAGAGAAGACGGTGACATCATCAAGATAGACCATGATTGAAAGGTTAATGAGGCCACGGAAAAAAATATACATTGCTCTCTGGAAAGTGGCACTGGCATTTATCAGTCAAAAAGGCATTTTCATGTAGGCGTAAGTGCCCCATGGGGTGTGAAAGGTGGTTTTAAGCTGATCTTAGGGAGACATGAGGACCTAGTTGTATCCTGAAAAACCATCTAGCAGAGATAGTATTTCGGAGCCAGACACTTGTTGTAGGATTTGTTCCATTGGAGGAATAGGTTAGTTGTCTTTATCAGATGCTCGATTTAAGTTCCGAAAATCGACACAGAGTCAAATTTCACCACTTTTCTTCCTTACAGGCACTAAATTAGACACCCATTGTGTGTGCCTAACCGGGAAAATTATCTTTTCACTTAGCAATTTGCTTAGTTGTTTTTTAATAGTGGGTTCCAATTTAGGATGCATCTTCCTCAATTTCTATTGAAAAGGCTGAGTTTGGGGTTTCATGGGGATAACATGTTGTATGATGTTAGGGTCAAATGTTTTCAAGTCATCATATGTCCAGGAAAAAATGTCTTTAAATTCTTTAAATAACTTTATAAAAGAAGATCGTTCTTGCTCGGAACATCCCTTTCCCAGATTAATATTTTGAGGATTATCCTTCATTCCTAAATTAATTGTTTCATAAATCAAAGAAGAAATGTTAGTTTTAAAATGTATTGTTCCTCTAAATTTATCATGCGAGTCATAAAATTTCTCTAGTCTTACGACAGATCTGGGGATAGAGTTTACCAGCTCAGATGTCGATTCAGGAGATCGAGGATCAGATAGTACCATCAGATTTTGGAGGTTCTCGTCATGAGTATCTTCATCAATGACTACACCTTGGAAGGTGTCTTCCATATGCATAAAGTTGATAATTTGTTGGTCATAATCGAATACTCTCCAATTTGTAATGTTATCCGGGATCGATGGCCTAAACAACAATTCAATTGAAAATGCATTAGGGGAAATACCTTTAGCGGGCAATAGTTTAGAAGCAACATTGGCCAATAAATCATCTTCTGAATTACTTAATCTAGGAATGGAATTTATGTTAAATGCTGAAAAATTTTGCATCAAACTCCACACCTTAGTTTGTAGCTTTTTAGATATGGCGATAAGAAATGTATGGTGTTTCGTACCTACCTAAAAATGATTTATGAATCACCAAATACTATCAAATTTTGCGTTCCCATATCCAAATCTTTCCTGAGTCCTTGTAGAAGTGCTTCATACTCGGTCGTGTTATTAGTACATTTGAACTCTAACCGACAAGCAATAAAAGTCTTATTACCTGTAGAATCAATGAGTACACAACCAACACCTACTCCTTCTTTGGATTTGGATCCGTCAAAGTATAAGGACCATATCTGTGTGTCACTGGAAGTACTTGGCATATTTTTCAAAGTTGATGTTCGAGTATAGGTTACAACTTCAGATTGTTACACAGGATCAGTGATAGTAGATATTTTGGTCACAAAATTACCAAAGGAGGTATTCATTCCCTGCGTTTCAAATGAATTTGCAGATGTAATGAAAGGTTCATTTGTGTCATTCAGATCCGTTACGGTATTCTTAATATAGCATTCTCTATTGATCCTAATTTTGTTGGGCTGCCCATTTTCAAGCATCCACAAGTGAGACCAATCTGTGGAAAAGTAACCGTGAAAATGCTTCGACCTATCCCTACTTAAAAACAAGCCATAAAATTCAGGGGTATCAACAATGATAATATCAATTATTTGATGAACCTTAGGATTGGATGATAATCTAATCAGCACATTCTTAATCTCACCAATTAATTTAACGTTAGTTCGATCAAGCTGAATGATTTTAAGATCATAAGGTTTAACTTTTGCATTAATTTTTTGGCATACAGATAGAGGCATCATGTTTGATGATGCACTGGAATTGACCATACAATTGTGTACATTCCTATTAAAAATTTCAAAGGTTAAAAAAAAAGGTAGGACATTTTTCCGAGTGTTAACAACAAAATTTTGTTGATTTTTTATTACTGTCCCTAAAACAATTTTATCTACATTTGATATAGTTTTTTCCACTAAGTCCCTTTTGTCTGGAGGTTTAGATGTATTTTTAGTTGGGATATTATTAGTTGCATTTGAATAAATTTCTGCTAATTTTTTGTTGCTAGAATCGTTCTTTTTACTGTTTTCAGTGATGCTTTGAAGCATTTTCTGCAAAACAAGGGGGAATTTCAGCAGTGCAAAAACATAAATATTAGCCCTCAATTTTTTTAGATATTCAATTAAATTGTATTCTAAAACTAGGGCTGCTAAGCTTTACTTAATTTTAGTTTGATTTGACTATTTCAGAAACACATTTTGACTTGCTTCAGAAGGGGGTTTGTTTTGCGTTTTTCTTCTTGTGTTGTAGGGGTGGACAATTTCGAAATTCGCTTGGAAGATACTGTCTGATAAGTGACCGAAAATAGGGGGAGATGAATCCTCCTCTTATGGCACCTCTTCCTCAACTGTATTGTTAGAATTTTCAAGAGGAACTGAAGAAGAATTATCATGTTCTTCTAAGATGGTTTGCAAAGCATACTGTAAAATTTTGAAATTTAGACCTTCTGTGGTCAGGTTTGGCCGGTTAGGAGGAAAAGGATTTCTGAAAGGAGGTTTAAAACTTCCTTTTCTTGTGGATGCCTCCTTGGCTGATCTCTTCAAGTTAACGACCTGATTGAATAGTTTTTGGAAAGCTTTCTGCAAGATTTCTAAGTGTAAATTTTCTTGTCGATTCTTAAGTTGAGGTGGCCTATTGAGAATTTCTATTTTCTTCTTAGAGGATGAGGTTGTTTCAGCTTCACTATTAAGATTATCTTTCAAGCTCAATATATCTTTCTCAATCTGACTTGTCTCCTCAAAGGCTTCTAGAAATGTGTTCTTTTTAGACCTTTTGACCCATATGGCTATATTATTGTGCAAGGCTTTAGCATAATATGCAATGATTAAACTTTCAGTGGGCATTGAATCTGCAGGGATTTTATTCTTTAAAGTAAGAAATCTTTGGTTAAAGTCTTTCAATTTTTCCTTAGGATTCATTTTTAAGATGGAGAGTTACATAACCAAAACTTTTGGAGATTTATCATCTTCGATTTTTTCCAAGAAACAAGTTTCAAACTTGTCCCAAGAGATGATGGTTTAGGGTTGCCAAGAAAAATACCATGTGGAGGCATTTCCCTGAAATGTATAAGGAAATAATATGCATACTACATCCTTGTGTTCAACACTTCGGAGTCTAATGGCCAACATAAATTTTTTGATGTGATCCTCAGTGGATTGCTTTGAATTTGGGTCATTTGGGCAACCATTTCTCCAAATGTTTTGGTAATGGGTGTTGGGGTCCAAGTACAGCCACAACATCTTGATCAAGCCAAGGTCTAGCAGGATTATTTTTGTTTTCCATGGGAGTTGGTGGTGTTGAAGGCTGATATGGTTCTGATGAAGAGTTGCCTTCATCTGAAGACTCTCCTCCTGAAGAAGATGGAGAAGAATCAGGTGGAGATGGTGAAATACAGGGTCCTCCTGCTCCAGGAATGAGTGTTACAGTAGGATTGGTAGTACTTCCACCTAAAGGGTTTCGGGGCAGACCAGTGCCTTGAAGTTGTTCTCGGATATCAGAGAAATCAAGGGGTTGATTAAGTGGCCTACCAGGTTGTCTGATATGGGCTAAGGCACTATGCATTCTTATGAGTGACTGACGAACAATTTCTTGAACGTCGGCCCCTTTAGGAACTGGTATCGTTGGTTCAATGGGAATCTCAGGGTTATCATTTGAGGTAGTTGTTGTTTCAAGTGTAAGGTTATTGTCTGAGCGACTACGCATTACAAGGAGAGCAAGAATGTGGGGGAGGAGTCTTGCAACTCCATGTGCCATCAATTTAATTCAGGCCCTCCTTCTAACACCATTTGTTGACAGGTGTAAGTGACACACTGTCAATTGGAAGGTCAAATCCAGACTGGGGTTGTCAAAATAACCCAAGCTATTTGGAGTGAAATGACCTGACATGTTTAATGGCTCCATTGGCCAACTAAAAACCTAAAACAACAAAAGAGAGAAAACTAATCTAAAAGAAACTACGATACTATGTACATGAATTTATTTATTTACAAGTGTTAAAGCATAAATGTAAATATGAGCATGTGATTATGAACGGGGTATTTACAATTTGCAAGTTTTGTTGGATGTCTTGCGAAATAATGTTTTTTGCAATTGTTTATGAAGTAGATAAAGAAAGAACATATATTTTATATTTTTTGTTTAATATTTAAAATATAAAGAACTCAAAAATACTAATAAAACACATTTGAAATAAAAATAGATAAAAAAACAAAGCTAGTTCAAACTACTCCTATTTGATTTATGAATAATCTGATTAAAAGAAAATACGAGTAAACTGACCTGTAGGTAATGATTTTATGTCCCTATGCAATTCAAGCTCCTAGTTGTCCTTCCTATTAGGGAAGCCTGTAATAGGATGGTGCTAAGACGCCCAGAACCAACTCAAAGGTGTTTTGGAATAAGAATATAACAATAAACACATAAATATACAGATCCAATGATCTTATAATGATGAACACTTATAGTGAAAGGAATTTAATATTAAGAATTCATCTAATACATCATTTAACATCAAGCATAAATCAATAATATTTAAATGAAATATTGATCGCAAATGTAATATATGAACAACACATAACAAACATAATTAAAGTGTTGAATAATATGAAATATCATACGATCATAAGACTAAAGATGTATAAACGTAATAACATTCCATAATATAAAAGTCAAAACACAATGGGTAAGCGCCACGCTGGTCTAAATCCAAGGAGTGAGCAGCTTGTCCATTTAGTATTGAAAGTTACATGTCCATAATGTGTCCAAATCCAAGATGTACTCAGTACCAAGAGTGAACAGTATTTAAACTAGTTCAGGATTCAAATGCTCATATCATACAAGATAGAGTTCAATCCAAAAAATTTGGATAGTATTACAAAAATAGTGAAAATAGTAACCACTCATGCATGAGTTGGTTTCGTCTAAATAAGCCAAAGTTTTATAAACATAAAAAATACATAAAATATTGAATATTTGAGCGTATGATTCAAAGTGTTTTCTTCATGCAATCAGCAGTATAATATTCCATTTCCTGTAAATAGAAAAAACCGATTTGATATTTAGAAAAATAATTGATAATTATTATTCAAAAGAGACTAGTTATAGAATCACAAATTATGTATCTAGTCTTATTTTTAGAAAATGAAATCAAAATTTAAATCTACCTATTTCAATTTTTCATAACAGAATCAAATGAAATCAAAACAAAATTGTTTTACCATTAGAAATTAGCCAAAGAGGGATCTAACAGTTCAAAATTTATAATTGCTTTGAAATTGGTTGTGTTCTTAATGATTATATTCTTGACCCTCTTGAATCATTTATTATGCCTCTCAATGTGACGCAGTCGTACCCTCACTGGCACGTCCACTCCCTTAGGACCTTCTTTCTTCCTCGGCCCAAAGAACTCAACGGTTCTTCTATTTCCCTATCAAGAAATTTGCACCCCACAGACTCTCTTCACGCGACTCCCCTTTCTTCACTTATCGGGATATCGTGAACTTGTGACTTCGCAAGTTCTCGGTTGATCGTTGGGGTCTCGAATCCCCGAGACCCGATATGTTAGTCAATGATGACTTCCTCTTTCCTGCACTGGGACTTCGGCTCTATCGCGACTTCGCTACTCGCAACACCAAGCCCTCGGTTTTCTGACCTCCGATACCCGATGCACCAAACCGTCTATACGATCCTATCACGATATCGCTACTCGCAACCTCGCGTCTTCGTGACTTGGAGTACCCAATACTTGGGCCCTCACCCTGCAAACTTCCGAGTTCGCAAGATCTTCCGATCTCTGCCACCTGTCCTCCTAAGATGGACGGCTCCTAGCCTTCTCGCCACTTCGTCGCTTCTCATATCCTCGCGCTTCGCAACCTTTAACACCAAGTTCTTAGCCGTTCCACTCATGAAATTATGACATACGATGTGCCACCTATCCGCTTCGCCGACTCCTGTGGCCCACATGATTTCGTACCTGTTGGGATATCACGTGTCGCAATCTCGCGATTTCCGTTACCAAATCTCGGGTGATTTTCTCACGAGATCCCGATAGGTGATCTCATGGATAATCCAACGGTCCTGGCTGACTTGGATCATGACTCTGCCCCTCCTGAGTTCGGAATATTCAGACGTTTCCCCCGTAACCTCCTTGCACCTCTGTAAGATCCAATGGCCCACGGAACTTCACGAAATCTCCACAAAGGATTTCGTCTGTCCATTCTTCCTCTGCTAATTCTGCAAAATGAATCAAGTACTTCTTCCATGAAGACTTGTTCACCCACTCGCCTCCCTGTGACGCTTCTCTCCAACTTTCCTCGACATCTTCCTTACACTTTATCCTTTAGTGAATTCAAAGGCCTATTCCTCCTGAGCTCCTCTTCAAATCTTTGAAGGTTTGATCTCTACCTCCTGTAGAGTCTCCACGCATATACTGCACTGTCTCTCCTGAGCTTCCTCAAATGCTCAGACCCCTTGAGAGATTTTTTCCTTCCTTCCTTCTCCCTCAGATGGAGAATACGATGCCCTATAGGCTATATTTCTTCTCAAGAAACCTCTTGTTGACTCTATCAGGGTGTTCAGCAACCCTATGAAAATTCATCAGTGGATTCTTCTTCAAATCACAGAACTCAAAGAGTTCTTTCCTCTTCTGTGCTTGCCCGCACACTGACTCGATGCCCTCCTGGCAGAGTTTCCCTTCTTTAGAATGTTTAGTAGTTCTGGTTTCCTATGCACTTATGTACCTGCTCAATGCCCACCTGGCAGAGCTCTTAGAATCCTCTGTGATTCTGCTTCCTTTGAACTCATAGTAGAGTTCCTTCCTCTATGCACCACTGTACACACGCTCAATGCCCACTTGGCAGAGCTCTACAGAACCCATCAAAGATTCTGTCTGCAACTGTGTTTTTCTCCTATAGTCTTGCCTCCAAGGTATTCAGCAACCTTGAGGTCTTCCTCCCGAGTTGTTGAATTCAGCTTCTGTGCCACAACACGTCTTTGTCTGAACCCGTAGTATTCAGAAATGCATCCTCAGTGCATGGCTATCAGAACCCGTAGTGTTCTGTCGCACCCTCCTGGTGTGAATCCTCAAAGACCTTCACCTGAAATCAAACACACTCCTGCAAATGCATAAAAACAACATACATTCATAGCATACAATGGAACACTCACAGACATTCATTCAACACAGAATACATGCAGGAAAAATTTCTCTATTTGTATTAAAATGGCAAATTCTTGTATTTACAAGGTGTTCCTGAGCATGGCCTATAATAAGGTCTCGGCTCTTCTCTTCTGCTCTCTACTCGCAGATCCTCTTCAACTACAACTCCACCACTCAAAATGAGATATCAAAATATCTTTTACCTAAGGGGCTCATCGAGCTCTTCCCTCTAGGTTCACCTACTCTAATAAATTACATTCAATGGTTGTCTAGTCCAGCATTGGGATCTATATCTCATCTGATCTACCTAACGCCTGCATAAAAGCATGGCTTCCTAGCTCAACAGCTTAAAACATTAATTACATTCAATTTCAAATTCAAATGAGGCTGGGCCTCTCCCTTTAGCTTTGAATGCATATGCTCGGTGTGGCTGGCTGGATGGCTGGCTGACGTGGAGAGATGCTCCTACATCAAACTCCTTAGCTGCAAAATCATGAGCTCCTGCTCATGCGCTTCCCCTCTGAGTTGTTGGAATCCTCCTGGATCCCAAATAAACCTTTGGAGCTTTCCATCTTCTCCAGTTTGTTGCTGCTGCTGCTTCTTCTGCACCGTTACTGCTGCTTATTTTCTGCCCATATGCTCCTCACTGACAGTCTCTACTGACCTCAACATTAGTCTTCTAATCTCTTCGATCACTGCATCCAGCTTCTCTAATGCCTGGTCCTGTTCATGCATTCTCCTGAACTGCAAAACTTTCTGGCACATGGGCAGATCATCATGATCTCCCAGGCCTCCTTCTTCATCTTCCAACCTCACCTGTTGGATGTGTCTTCCCTGCACTCTCACCCTCTCTTCCAGGGCTTCAATTTGACCCCACAGATCAGCAAAGCAAATTTTGTCTACTCCTTCTTCTTCTGCTGCTGCAAGCTCCCCTGTTGCAGTCTTAGTTGATTGTCCTTCTGTTGTTGTTGCATCATCTGCAACACAGATTTTTGCCTCCTCCTGGGCACAGGGTAGGAATATCCCAATTCCCCCAATCATCAAAAGATCATCCTGATCTTCCTCCTCTTCTGCCAGTTGCACCTACTGATCCAAATCTATCTTTGAGCTCACCTTCTCTGTCAGCTCCTCTGGCTGATTCCAACTCACTTCTGAGTTTATGAGACCCACAGATAGTCTCATCTGCTCATCCCTGCTCACCTAGAAATATGGGATGCTTCTGTTGCTTCCCTGGCAGACCATGAGATCAATCGATCCCATCTTCATCAGCACTCCTTGCTGAATTGAACTCTCCATGAGACCTTCAAACGGTCTCAAATGTTCATCTCTGCCCTCATGGCAGTCTTCGACGCTTCCACTGCCCTCCTGGCAGTCTATGAGATCCCGCAACGACCTCCTTTCACTGCCCAGCTGGCAATGTGAAATTTCCTGGCTGTCCTCCTGACAGTCTATGAGATCCTCAGCTGGTCTCAATTCGTTTCCCACCTGGCAAACTAGAATTTCCTCTCTGCCCTCCTGGTAGTGCTTGAGATCCTCATCTGATCCTAATTCAAATTCTTCATCATCATCGAGACCTCTCCCAGTCTCTGCCTCACAGTGATAAATCATCTTTTCCTTTGTGGCCTTGTGGTTTTCAACATACCTCAACTCTTTTTAACAGCTTGTGTTGTCTCATGACCATCAACTCCTTGACTGGCCATTTCTCCTTTGCCTTCTCCATGGGCAATTTACGCATTCGTCTCCTCCTCTTATCCTGCCGCATCCGTAGTTCGAACTTCTCTATGTCTGCCTTTAATTCATAGATCTCTTTAGTCATTTCTTTATCAAATTCCATAAGCTTTTCTTCCTTGCTTTTATTCCTACGGTCTTCAGTAGCCGTCTTGGTGTGTCTATCTGTCTCCCTGACAGATCTGTTGCTGTCACTCTGCATCCCTAAGTGTTCCAGCGTCATCCTCCTACTGTCTCCCTGAATGTATTCTCGATTGCTGCCTACTTGCAAACAATCGTCATAGAGTCCTCAGTAACTCTATCTTCCTTCACCTGAAATATACAGATGAATTTTCCCGCTCTGATACCACTTATGACGTGTGTATCAGAGTGCTTTCCTCTTCTGCCTACTTCTTCCTGCCTAAAATATACAAGAAATATTCAAGCTCTGATACCACAACTGACACAACCGTACCCTCACTGGCATGTCCACTCCCTCAGGACCTTCTTTCTTCCTCAGCCCGAAGAACTCAATGGTTCTTCTATTTCCCTATCGGGAAATCTGCACCCCACAGACTCTCTTCACGTGACTCCTCTTTCTTCACTTATCGGGATATCACGAACTCATGACTTCACAAGTTCTCGATTGATTGTTGGGCTCTCGAATCCCCAAGACCCGATATGTCAGTCAACACTGACTTCCTCTTTCCTCTATCGGGACTTCGGCTCTGTCGCGACTTCGCTACTCGCGACACCAAGCCCTCGGTTTTCTAACCTCCGATACCCAATGTGTTGAACCGCTGATACGATCCTGTCGTGATATCGCTACTCGCAACCTCGTGTCTTCGTGACTTGGAGTACCCAATACTTGGGCCCTCACCCTGCGAACTTCCAAGTTCGCAAGATCTTCCGATCTCTGCCTCCTGTCCTCCTCAGATGGACGGCTCCTAGTCTTCTCGCCACTTCGCCGCTTCTCGTATCCTCATGCTTCGCGACCTTTTGCACCATGTTCTCAGCCCTTCCACTCATGAAATCCTGACATACAATGTGCCACCTGTCCACTTCACCAACTCCTGTGGCCCACATGATTTCGTACCCATCGGGATATCGCGTGTCACAATCTCACGATTTCCGTTACCAAATCTCGGGCGCTTTTCTCACGAGATCCTGATAGGTGATCTCGCGGATAATCCAACAGTCTTGGCTGACTTGGATCATGACTTTGCCCCTCCTGAGCTTGGAATCTTCAGATGTTTCCCCCGTAACCTCCTTGCACCTCTGCAAGATCCAACGACCCATGGAACTTCGTGAAATCTCCACAAAGGATTTCGTCTGTTCTTTCTTCCTCTACTAATTCTACGAAATGAATCAAGTACTTCTTCCATGAAGACTTGTTCACCCACTTGCTTCCCTGCAATGCTTCTCTCCAACTTTCCTCGGCAGCTTGCTTGCACTTTAGCCTTCAATGAATTCAAAGGCCTATTCCTCCTGAGCTCCTATTCAAATCTTTGAAGGTTTGATCTCTACCTCCTATAGAGTCTCCACGCATATACCACATTGTCTCTCCTGAGCTTCTTCAAACACTCAGACCCCTTGAGAGATTTTTTCCTTCCTTCCTTCTCCCTTAGATGGAGAATATGACACCCTACAGGCTATATTTCTGCTCATGCAACCTCTTGCTGAGTCTATCAGGGTGTTTAGCAACCCTGTGAAAATCCCTCTGTGGATTCTTCTTCAAATCATAGAACTCAAAGAGTTCTTTCCTCTTCTGTGCTTGCCTACACACTGACTCGATGCCCTCCTGGCAGAGTTTCCCTTCTTCAGAACGTTTAGTAGTTCTGGTTTCGTATGCACTTATGTACCTGCTCAATGCCCACCTGGCAGAGCTCTCAGAATCCTCAGTGATTCTGCTTCCTTTGAACTCACAGTAGAGTTCCTTCCTCTGTGCACCATTGTACACACACTTAATGCCCACTTGGTAGAGCTCTACAGAACCCCTCAAAAATTCTGTCTACAACTGTGTTCTTCTCCCACAGTCTTGTCTCCAAGGTATTCAACAACCTTGAGGTCTTCCTCCCGAGTTGTTGAATTCATCTTCTATGCCACAGTACGTCTTTGTCTGAACCCGTAGTATTCAGAAATGAATCCTCAGTGCATGGCTATCAGAACCCGCAGTGTTCTGTCACACCCTCCTGGTGTGAAGCCTTAAAGACCTTCACCTAAAATCAAACACACTCCTGCAAATGCATAATAATAACATACATTCATAGCATACAATGGAACACTCACAAACATTCATTCAACATAGAATACATGCAAGAAAAACTACTTTGTTTGTATTAAAATGGAAAATGCCTGTATTTACAAGGTGTTCCTGAGCACGACCTGTAATAAGGTCTCGGCTCTTCTATTCTGCTTTCTACTCACAAATCCTCTTCAACTACAACACCACTACTCAAAATGAGATATCAAAATCTCTTTTACTTGAGGGGCTCATCGAGCTCTTCCCTCCAGGTTCACCTACTCTAATAAATTACATTCAATGGCTGTCTAGTCCAGCATCAGGATCTATATCTCAATCGATCTACAATAAAGGTCGATCTACCTAACGCATGCATAAAAGCATGGCTTCCCAGCTCAACATATTAAAACATTAATTACATTCAATTTCAAATTCAAATGAGGCTGCACCTCTCCCTTTAGCTTTGAATGCATATGCTCGGCATGGCTGGCTGGCTAGCTAGCTGACATGGAGAGATGCTCCTGCATCACGATGTGTGTCTTCAGGTAAAGGTTTTGTTGTTTCAATAGAGCATTCTGAGCATCCAAGCATTTAACTTGAACCTATAAGAGCGGAACATCTGTATGGTAACGCTCTATCTAGTCGAGACAGCTATCACAGTGCACCAGGGTAATGAAAGATCGACGACGTGGCATACAGTCAACAAGGGGTGCTTCATTTTTACCTACGTTTTGTTCCACGTCCTGAATGATAATAGAAAAACCTTCTTTACCCTTAAGACACGAGGGTAAATTAGTCACGAAATCATACTTCTCAACATGGGTAATAACCTATCTCCTGGAACACTGATTTTCTGGGTCTTCATGAGCCAAGAAATCATCTATCTCACGATATAAACACCAAGCATTGATCTCAATTGGATTGATCAAGCTCATATGATTACTCTTTCAATTTATTAGTTTTATAGAAATCAAAAGACCAGCATTCTTATTCCTGAAACTTAAATCTATGCTCTGTGGTTTCTTTCCCTTACATAAATTGTTCACAACATGTTTATCATCAATGTTTAAAATAGTATCATTCATAGGCACACGATGATCCTTTTCTTTTAAATCAAAAATTACTTGTTCCAGAGATACTCTAGGTGAAAACCTACATGGAAATTCTTTATCCATAGGGGTTTCATCAACAACGGAAATAGGTTCAATAAGTTCTGAGCCATCAATTGAATTAACGACCTGGCTTTTAGTTACCAATATGTCCAAGTTAGGGATTAAAATTAAAAGAGGGTTGGTTTTTGTCGGCCTGGGTGAATCCATTTCTGATCAAAAAGGTCTCCCAATTGCCACCTCTTTTCGACAAGTGATAAACCAACAAGATTTTAGTGAGTCCATGGTGAAACATACTTGAATTGGTACGCTGTCGCTTA
The DNA here is from genome assembly GCA_900067695.1 of Picea abies. NCBI lineage: Eukaryota > Viridiplantae > Streptophyta > Pinopsida > Pinales > Pinaceae > Picea > Picea abies. The sequence goes on along the minus strand of CBVK0100043684.1, from coordinate 12,165 downwards.
TAGAATTTAGACATTTTGTAAAGACTCATCAACAGGTAAAAAGGCATATCCAACTCAAACCCTATGAAATTCATAATAAAATGGATGTGGTATAGAAAAACCAACCCATATCATCTTTCACATGTAACAAACTGCTTCAGAATTAAAAGGAGACTGTTCCATCTAGTTTTTAACAAAGAAATAGGAATACATTTTGTACAGCAAGTGGTCTTACAGGAAGACATGAATAAAATCCATGGGACATATTCTATTTTAGCATTCTTAAACCACCTCTCACCTTTTAATGGGAGTCATGTCGCCTTTCTCATGAAATCCTCTATTAATTCCAACTGTATATCCCTAATATTGGCCCTGAAGGCATCAAAAGTGTTATCGGACTAATCGGTAGGTGCGGAAACTAACTGATCTCCCTAGATCCACCTAGATCTAGAACAAAACACACCAGAACATGATGCTTTCCTTAAGTTTTAAATATTGAATTTACTAACTAAAGAGAGATGGGTGACATACCATTTAAACGCTACTTCCTCTCGCTATTTCCATCCTAGCTCCGTTCCAATGCTCATACAATGATGAACCTGTAAAAGAACGCAACCAACCAAAGTGATAGAAATAGCATAAACTCAATATAAACGTATGTATGTGATCAAGGAATCATACAATAAAACACAACAAGCTTTATAGGAAAGAATCATATTACTATATCATATTAAATGTGAAAGAGATATTACAACCATGGCCTTGGTGTCGTAAGGTCCCTTCCAACTGTCCTTCAGGAATTATTCTGAGAGCATAGATCTGATAATATTCACAATCTATCTTGACAAAGCAAATCTCAAAACCACTCCAACCAAGCTAATAATTCCAAGCCAACCAAAGATAACTTTCTCCATGAGAACTCTTCTCCTTTTATAAGTTGAAGAGGATAAGGTGAGGAGGTTAGGATGATCCCACTAAATCATGAAAGTGAGTAAGATCCAAACCATTTGGATGCCACCTCACCATAGAAGCTTCTCCTTCTAGAAGATTCAAGAAAACGCTTGTTTTTCCCACGTGTAGGCATTCTCGCACCCTGCCTATAGAGCAATCTACGAACATATCACACCCTAGCTATGGTGAAACCTACGAGAATCAGGCATTCTCGCACCCTGCCTATATAGCAACCTGCGAACTTCCCTTTTTACAAGGTTTTTACAAGGGAAAATGCAACTTCTTTTCTCAGGAAAAGTTCTTCTCCCTTCTCTCTTCAGGAACTCAGGCCACTGACCCCTCTAAAGGCAATAGATAGGTTTACATCATTAATGTTCATAGGGATGATGAAAATAATGTGTAACAAAAAGTTTGTGCAAAAGATTTTGAAACCTGGAGATTATAGCCTTCGGAATTCTTGAGGAACACATCACATCCATGAGCCTTCAGGTCGTTAATATCTTGGAATCCATTCAGATCGATACAAATGATGGGTGCCATTAACATTGTGATAAGGATACAACAAAAATCAAAAGGGATAGGTTTAGGTTCCCAAAAGACGAGCAACAGAGATAGGTCTAAGTGGAATGTATAGGCATGAAAATCGCAAAGTCTGGGGGCTATCATAACTCGGACAGGGGAGTTAGGGAAAATGTAAACCAGAAGGTTCGTAAAACTCCAAACCATTTCTCACGATGAGTGCCAAACCCTACAGAGTACAAAACCCTATGCACATAATGAATGGTCTCATTAATGTTTCAGGTCAGCAAGGTGAAATGAAAATGGAAGTACAACATGCATGTACTAATTTGCATGAATGATGATATGAAAATCGAACTCATGAGAACAATATCAATAGTTAACCAAGGTTATTTTGCATCAAAACATCTCAACAATGAACTATAGAACCATTGAATTCATTATAACCATAATAAACCAAAAATTTTGATAGTGGATTAATCAACCATTTCATAAGATTTGAATTTTAATCACATATGGGTGGATTTTAAAATGATATTTCTAAGGTAAAATATTTTGAAACCAAGCCAAGTTTTATGTTTAAATTCATTCTTATAGTCATGAATTAAAAATAAAACAAACGAAAATTCAAACGACAAAAAATCAATAAGGTAAACTCAACCCAATCATCGCCTCAAAACTCAGAAACATAAACATTTACAAATAGAGGGTGATGGCAGCTACAAAAAGGTATGATGTTTTGTGGGGACTTTGATTGAAAATCAAAATTATTGGTGGCTACCAATAATTGGATATAGTGAGACTTTGAAGGTTTACAGAATATACATACTTGGGTAGAGACTGATTGAGATCAGTCATGATGTAACATTTGATGAAGATGAATCCTTTAGAAGATCAAGGGAGTCTCACATGGATGAGGACCAAGAGGAGCATGAGGCTCCAAGAGAAGAGGACATGGAAGACTCTACACTAGAGGAACATGTTGAGTGCTCAACACACCGTAAAATATTTTTGAAATTTTTTCTCTTTTGGGTACCACTTGTTTTTTCTTTTTCTTCTTTCTGAATTGAGTTCGTTGTGTAGGGATCATTAACTTTTGTTTCCATGTCTCATCATTGATCACATTCATATTTATTTGGCATCGGTGGGATAGGACCTGTTTGTTAAGGAACATATCTAACGAAAATCTTCGATTCCGAATAAAATCTTAGGTGAAGGAGACAAATTCAAACGTTGCGTGTCTTTGCCATGTAGGAATTTCATATGGCCTAGTTTCATCCTGAGTCACCTTAGGTTTCCTTGTGTCCTAGTCGCACTTCCAGAATAGCATTTCCAAATTAGCGTTGTATGGCAAGATGGATCGGCATCAGATCTTTTTTCCAAAATATATCAATGAACATTTTCTAAGAAAAACGTTGACCCCTGATCCACCTATTTAAATTGGTAGAATGATGGGACGTTTTCAGCACAAAATAAGATCATATTTTGTCATTTAATAGGCCAATTAATGTTTCTCTCTGCATACATTTCTACCCTATGCACAGACCGAATAACGTGATTTTGAAATTTTCGATGAACCACAATGTAGCCCACTCCTGCGTCGCCAACCTACAGTTGCATTTAATCCTGAGCATAATGTAGATCTTGGTGATGGATTGTGTAAAACCGCACTTACACCCTGAATTGAAGAACTGATACGAAAAGGTAAGTATTCTCTGTGTTTAAATTACTAAGACAGTTTTGAACCCCAACATTATGTACACAAGTTTATCATTTCTAGAGCAGTCAAAGAAGCGAAAAGAGCGTCTCAAGAGTTGCACTTGATTCTCAGAATTTTAAAACCAAGTTAAGTTAATGTGAATAAGAGGTATGTGTAGATTTTATCATTTCAACAGTCACATTTTAGTTATATAACAATATCATATCTGCAAGATGGTGTCTAACTCTTCTCTTTTTGCAAGAAAATGCCTCCAAGGAAGCCAACAACTAGACACTTGCCAAGGGCACCAAAATTGAAAGAAGCAGAGGTCGGTGAAGGATCTTCTCCAGGAACTGTGAGGCAATTGGATTTTGTTACTAAAGTAGAGTCAGTCATCAAAACATATACTAAGAAGGAATTTTCCTAACCCCCTACATTTTGGGACATAGAGGCGAGAATTGGATCAAATATAATGCTCCCGTAGTGGAGAGATTTGTTCAACAGGATTAACAGGGAAGATTACCCAGAATTTATCCCCCACAACAACCCAAATGCAAGGACGCTCGACGACCAGGGTTTCCCAAAAATCTAATAGTCATGCCTACATATGGTAGCCTGATGAACCTCAGTCTTGCCCTATATTGAGAACCTAGGGTGGATAATTGACCATACAGACGCAATGAAGTTCCTTGTCAATGATGAGAATGGCATATGCGTCGATGTTTTTCTCCCAACGAAGGTCAAGAAATAATACAAGCTCAGGGACCTGGATGAGTGGTTAAACACTAATTTTGTATTGAAATTCTATGAGTTCCATGACACCAGCATATTTATGGCCTCCTGGTGGAAGGAAGACAAAAAATTCACAAACCGGAGCAATGGCTAGTATGGAAAATCACACCTAAGGGAGCCATACATTTATTTAATGGCTCTAATCTATTGATTGTAAGGGGAGAAGGATTGCTCCAAGTATTCAGAGGCATGGATTCCCCTAGCATACACTGTGTCCATCTTCAGGAGCAACTTCAACTGGGGAGAAATCATTTCAAAACAATTGAGCACCAATATATTGCATGCCCAGCCACCAAATAATGGAGAAACACCTAATTTTCATATGGAATCGTACCTATTAGATGTAATATGTGCAAGGAGTGTCTTTAAAGGAATGAATCTGAGTTGGAATGTCCCCGAGCTACCTGTACATGTCTACTTTAGAATTTTGTGGGAAACAAGTACAAAACATCTTATGCTCTCATCTACGATGAATTTATAGCTCGGGTTTATTTTATTATTTTTAAGAAAGAATGCCTAGACTTTCGATAGTGGCCAAGAAAATGATCTCAAAAGTAGGCCACTGGTACCTAGAGGAAACCATGGCTTATATCAGAGTGTTTGGGGTCACCCACTTACCACATTTACTCTCCACTCACATCCCAAACCGGCTCATCATGGGAGAAATTTATTACCAAACCATTCTGCAAGGCTATAATTCGACTCTCGTTAAAGACAAGAAGTGAGCGTTCATACCCTATGGTTTCCATATGAGGTTTTACATGGTGAAGGATATTACGCAAGATAAACAAGAGGGTTTTATCCAGCTGGAGTACAAATTCCCCATAGGACGATTTCGCAAACATGACCCTACAGGCCTGGTACTTCAGAATGCATCACAAGTCTCCTCATGTTGGCCATACGCACATGATAAGTTCGAAGACAAAATATTTACAGAATGTGCTCAGGACTGGGAGGAGGTGCTACAGAGAAAATCTAACACAAATATGACTAGATTTAAAGCGATGAGTATGGAAGAGCAAGTCAATACTATATAATAGTCAGCTCAAGAATCCCTCAGAGTAAGACATGAAAGTAGAGAAATTGAAGCTACAAAGGTGTAGAGTAGGGGAATGTTTCTACTAGAAGAAGCCCAAAGAGTCATAGAAAGGATGCAAGATGACCCCATGCTTTACCCTTTGATAGAACCCTTGAGGGTCACCCAAGTTGACACAAGAAATCTCGAAGAAGAGAAAATCAGCTCATAAATAATTCTACTAAAGGGAATGATGTCGACCCCCTACCTCTGCCTCGGTAGGGTCCGTTGACCTACCATTCACTGGATAATTCAATATCCTTGAGTTGGAACAACTCTTTTACTCCCTGCTGGAATCCCACGAACAAATCCACAAGTCCTTTTTCTGAAACTCAGTCCACACAAACAAGCTCTAGGTGTAATATCCTCCTCCACATGACCACAAGCCTAAATAAAAGGCACTTCACATTTCATGACTTTGGGATTCGTGCATGTGAGTCACTCCTGACTCCTTTTTTATCGAACTCTCTGATCCCCAATGTCTCGATCGACGATTTCTCTCGGCACTAGATTCTCTCGCAAGGCCCCTCCAACTATGACGATGGGCTAAACCAAGAACCAAATCAAAAGGTGTTTCGGGATTCCACATATTGGGAATTCTCTATGTGGTTCTACTCCATTCTCCTGATCCCTGAAACCCTAATGTCAGATCAACGATCCTAACTCTCCTGCGATCAAATGGTCCAATCCATTTCTTCTTGTATTGAGACTTCGCGTTTCACGAAGTCGAAATACTTATCACCTCTGGTCTTTTGATTCTCGATTTCCCGATGCTTCCGATCGATGGCTCACAGCCTGTCTCAATCCACTCAATCCAATGGCCCAAATGATTTCACGATTTCAGGCCTCGTGAATTCTCATAAATATACCTTTTGACTTCTCCAAGTCACAAGTCAGTGAAATGTTGATCACTCACTATGTGTCCCTCCTGATGGATGGTTAGGATCAATGTGGGTCTTCCTTTGCAAATCTCCTGATGTACGTGGATCTCCGCCATGTATCCTTTGATGATGGATGGTCCTGATGATGTCATAAATTTGTGACTTTGCAAGTCAACTCTCCTCCTGTGCACCTTCCTCCTTTGTCTAGACATAGTTCAATGGTCTAGATCTTCCCTCTGCATCTTATCTGATGGCTGTTATGCTCCTCCTCCTCAGCTTCTTTTTCTTTCTTCATGACTTGGAATATTTCCAATGTTTTGAAGGCTTCGACCTTCGATTCTTTTGCGAGCCCTATAACTTTGCGTCTCGTCTGTGTTCTGAAAACACTATCCCTCCTGAGATTTCAGACTTGGGATAAGTCCACTCCTACACACTCCTTGTGCTATCTCTCCTGAGATTTCTCTCTCTGAAACCTCGAAAGGGTTTCTCGACCTCTGCAACTCCTTGCAGGATCCCTACATGTTGTTATGCTATCCTTCCTGAACTTTTCTGTGGCTTGGACCTCGAAGTGTCTCGGCCTACCTCTCCTTTCTATTGGAACTTTGTGTGCAAAGGCACTACTCCTCCTGAGATTTGGAAATTAAAAAAAGTTCTCTTCTCTGCACACTCCTTGTGCTTGACTAGCCTCCTAATGGCTATCCTTCAACACTTCGTTTGAGTTTTGTCCTGGTGCACTCCTTTCACAGGTCTTCCCCTAGAGTATTCAGCAACTCTGTAAGAACCCTTTCACTCCTTAAAGGGATATAACTGACCTCTTGAAAAATTATGCTCTGACACTTCTTGCTGAGCCAACAGAGTATTCAATAACTCTGTAAGTGTCTTCCTTGACACTTCTCTTTTCTCTAAACTGGCGACATAGTTCTCCTTGTGCACTCCTTCCACTTGCTCGATGCCCACTTGGCAGAGCTCTCCAGAATCCTTAGCGATTATGTCCTCTTACCATGTCTTCCTCTACACAGTCTCCACCTCCAAGGTGTTCAACAAATTGAGGCTTCTCTCTTGAGTCTATGATTTCTCTGGTGTGCCCTCCTAGCACGTTCTTGCCTTAATTCCATAGAACTCATATGTGCACTCTTTTCACTTGCTCACAGAGTCCTCATCACTCTGTCATGCAACCCCTTGCATGAAGCAACAAAGAACCCAGACTTGAAATTAGAAACTCACAGACAAAAAATTATTTCTATAACCTACAGATGGAATATAACATACATATACAACATATGCATATAAACACATAAAATACATTCATCCAAATGCACATAAATACATAAATATTCTCATGCAGGAAAAACTTCTCTTTGTATTAATCTCATAATGTCTATTTACAAGTGTTTACAAAAGCTCATACTTCTACAGAGTCTTGGCTCTCTCTCTTCTCCTCTCTACCTCATATAACCTCTCTCTCTAATCCCTATCTTGTTTCTTCCTAACTAATGAAATTAGATACAAAGATCTTTTACAAAGAGGGGCTCCTCGAGATCTTCCCTCCAAACTACCTACTCTCATTAATTTGCATTGAATTTCATTCAATGGATGTATAGTCTAAAACGGATCTAGATATGCAGCCTTACAAACATTTAATTCAAATTCAAATTTTGAAAATGAGAGGGCTGGTGCCTCTCTCCTCCATTGGATGCATGTTGAATGTGTTGGCTAGCTAGAACATTGCTGACATGAAGCGATGCTCTTGCATCATACTCCACTACTACAAAAAATTCATGAGCTCCTGCTCATGAGCTTCCCATCTTTATTGAAATCCACCTGGATCCAAAAATATTCTTTGGAGTTGTCTATCTGATCCATTGTTTCACTACTGCTTCTTCTTCCTTGCTTCTATGAAAGGCTTCCTTCTTCTTAGCTTCTCCTTGCTGGCAGTCTCATGTGTTGACCTTGACATCAACCTTCTGATTTCTTCTATCTCCCTGTCCAGCTACTCCAATGGTTGTCTCTCTGGAAGTCTTATCTATTGCACTTCCTTCTCATTGATGGTTAGATCAACATGATCCCCCTTGCGATTTCCTCCATCTCTTGTGGCCTTAGCTTTCCACCCTGTTGCAGACTTATCTTTTGCAGTCTCTGTTGGTTGTGGAGCCTGATTATTTTCATGATTTAGAGGTTCTTGCTTTCAGCCATGTTTATACCCCATGAAGACTTTGCACCCCAGAAGTATGTACACTCTTCCACGTGGGGGAGTGCAGAGCGGGGTTACCCCCTCTACAGTGTTCAAGGGACCTATCCCCCTAGTTGGGGGATTCGAGGGTGAAGCCCCCGAAGGAAAATTTGCCTTGTAAATGTATATTGTAATTTCATTGTAAATCTAGACCATTCATTATAAGGTCACAGATCTAATGGTAGAAATTATGTTAGGGTTTTTTTCCATAGAAGGAAACTCTTTGTTATGAGGGAGATCTATTGCGGCTATGCATTATGGTGAGTATTGTATTATGAGAGAGGATACTTTGAGAGAAAGAAGAGGAAGTTACAATGGGTTTTATTGTAGGTTGTGTCCCTTCATTTGTTGGATAATAACAAAGGAAGGACCTGGCAATTTCTCTAGTGGATGTAGCCCACACTGGGTGAACCACGTAAATCTGTGTCTCTCTTGTATTGTGTATCTTTTGTGTTTTGTTTCTGCATTTGTTTTATTTTATTGCTCTGCAGTCCTGTTTTTCTAACAACTGGTATCGGAGAGAAAGGTAACTCGTAGGAAAAGAGGGTTCCTAGTTCGAGTGGGAGCAATGTCGGAAGATGGAAAGTTTAGGGTCAAGAAATTTAATGGCCAAAACTACCAGTTATGGAAGATGTAGATGGAAGATTATTTATATCAAAAGGATCTATTCCTACCATTGGGTGGAGTAGCAAAGGAGCCGACGGCCATGAAGGACGAAGAATGGGATATTCTTGATAAAAAGGCTCTAGGAACGATACAGCTGAGCTTGGCAACATCAGTGGCTTTCAATATTTTGAAAGAAAAGACAACGAAGGATCTGATGGATGCAATGGATAAACTGTATGAAAAACCCTTGGCATCTAATAAGGTATTTATATTGAAGATATTATTTAATATGAATATGTTAGAAGGTGGATCTGTTGCAGATCATTTAAATGAATTTAATACGGTTACTAATCAACTAAGNNTTCTGTAAAAGTGGACTTTGATGATGAGGTTAGGGCTCTTCTAATCTTGTTCTCATTGCCAAAAAGCTGGAATGGCTTGGTCATGGTTTTAAGTAACTTTGTCTCTGGTTCAAATACTTTAAAATTTGATGATGTTGTTGGTGTTATCCTTAGTGAGGAAATGCAATGGAAAAGCATAGGTGAGACATTAGGTAATGCGTTGAACATGGAGAACAGGGGAAGACAAAAGGATAGAGGAAAGGGCTCAGGGAACTGCGAGAATTCTAGGAAGGGCAGATCCAAATCCAGAACTGGAAAGATAGAGTGCTGGAATTGTGGGAAGAAAGGACATCTGAAGAAAGACTGTAGAGCTCCAAAGAAACAAAGAGATGGACAACAGGAGAGAAATCAGGAAGCAAATGTAACAGGTGATGTGTTACAATATGCTTTGATTCTTTATGTAGATAATATTTTTGAGTCTTGGGTAGTAGATTTGGGGGCTTCATTTCATGCCACACCCCATAGGAAACATTTTCTACATTATGTTCAAGGTGATTTTGGACAGGTTCATTTGGGTGATGATGCACCATGCAAAATTGTTGGAATGGGAAAGGTAAAAATAAAGCAATGCAATGGAAACCAATGGTTGTTGAAAGAGGTAAGACATGTTCTAGATTTAAGGAAAAATCTAATTTCAAGAGGGCAGTTGGCAAGTGAAGGTTGTGTATCCATATTTATAGATAATACATGGAAGGTCATCAAAGGATCATTGGTGATTGCAAAAGGAGAGAAGGTAGGTACATTGTATTTATGTACTGGTAATACTGACTCTTCTATATGTTTAGCTTCTACAGGAGCGGATACAACACTGTGGAATCATAGGCTGGGACACATGAGTGAGAAGGGTATGTAGATACTTCACAAAAGAAATTTGTTTCCAGATCTTAAACAAATTGGTTTGGACTTCTGTGAGCATTGTGTTTATGGAAAACAAAAGAGAGTCATATTTCTCAAAGTCAGAAAAGAAAAGAAGAATGAAAGGTTAGAGCTTGTGCATACAGATGTATGGGGACTAGCTTAGGTATCATCTCTTGGTGGCTCTCATTAACGATGCAACTAGAAAACTTGGGTTTAATGCATTCGACAAAAATATGAGGTTTTTTATACTTTTAAGAAATGGAAATCTTTAGTTAAGAATGAGACAGGAAAAAGTTTGAAGTGTCTCAGATCAGATAATGGAGTTGAATATTGTAGAAAGGAGTTTGATGATTACTGTTCATACCATGGGATTCGTAGAGAGAAGATAGTTCCAAGAACACCACAAGAAAATGGTGTGTTAGAAAGGATGAATAGGACAATATGGAGCGTGCAAGGAGTATGAGATTGTATGTTGGTTTTCCCTTATAGTTCTGGGCAGATGTTATAGATGTTGTTGTTTAATTAATAAACAGAGGACCTTCAATTTCTTTGGATGGTAGGATTCTAGAGGAGGAATGGACAGGAAAAAAGGTAAACTATTCTTTTTTGAAAAATTTTGGTTGTGAAGCATTTGTCCATATTGATAAAGAAAATAGAACAAAGCTTGAGTCTAAATCCAAGAAGTGTACCTTTATTGGATACGGTGTTAATGATTTTGGTTATCAATTATGGGATTATGAAAATAACAAAATAATTAGGAGTAGAGATGTCATATTCAATGAGAAGGTCATGTACAAAGATCAGTTGTAGGGAAAGAAACAAGAAGAAGAAAAACAAGAATGCACAGTGCTTGATGAGATCACTGAAAAAGAAATTCCAAAGGAACTTGAAAATCAAAATGTACAACAAAAGAAGCAACAAGTACCTCAAACACCTGCAAGTGTTGTTAGAAGATCTACCAGGTTAAGTATACCCCCTAAAAAATACTCTCCTTCATTGTATTATTTATTGTTGACTGATTCTGGTGAACCAGAATGTTATGAAGAGGCAATGTAGGTAGAGACCAAAAAGAAGTGGGAGCAAGGCATGAAAGAGAAAATGGATTCCTTGGAAAATAACCAGACTTGGGACTTGGTCTAGTTGCCTGCGGGAAAAAGAGCATTGCAAAATGAATGGGTTTACAAGTTGAAGGAAGAAGATTTAGGAGAAAAGCAGTACAAGGCTAGACTTGTTGTAAAGGGGTTTGCCCAAAAGAAAGGTATAGATTTTGATGAAATATTTTCTCCTGTTGTTAAAATGAATTCAATTAGGACCATTTTAAGTCTTGTGGCAGTAGAAGATTTGCATCTTGAATAATTAGATGTAAAAACATATTTTCTCCATGGGGATTTGGAGGAAGAGATTTATATGCAGCCGCCACAGGGGTATGAGGTCAAAGGGAAGGAGAATTTGGTATGCAGGTTGAAGAAGAACTTGTATGGCCTAAAGCAAGCTCCAAGGTAGTGGTATTTGAAGTTTGACAGGTTTATGACAGAACAGGGTTATAGTAGATGTCATTCTGATCACTGTGTTTATTTTAAAAGGCTAGAAAATGGAAGATATATTATCTTGCTATTGTATGTAGATGACATGCTTGTTGCAGGGTCTAATATGAAAGATATAAATATGCTCAAGAAGAAATTATCCAATTCATTTGCGATGAAGGATTTGGGGGTTGTAAAGAAAACCCTTGGCATGAGAATAACAAGAGACAGAAAAAATCGCAAATTGACATTGTCTCAGGGTGAGTACACAGAGAAGGTGTTGGAGAGGTTTAGAATGAAGAATGCAAAACCAGCTAGTACACCTTTGTCCAACCATTTCAAATTAACTAAGTAAATGTGTCCCAAGACATAGGAGGAGATAAAATACATGTCCAGGGTCCCTTATTCATAACCAATTGGCAGCTTGATGTATGCAATGGTTTGCACAAGACCAAATATTGCATATGCAGTGGGAGTTGTGAGAAGGTATATGAAAAACCCAGGTAAAGAACATTGGGAGGAAATAAAGTGGATTCTCAGGTATTTGAGAGGTACTACTACTCATGCATTTTTTTTTGGAGGTTCAGACAATTTTCTACAGGGATATGTTGATTCAAATATGGAAGGTGACAAAGACAGCAGGAGGAGCAC
>CBVK0100043683.1:0-24220 GCA_900067695.1 Picea abies | reverse complement strand
GTGCTTGTCGGCATTTTCCCTTTGTTGCTTCATTTAGCACTGAAATAAAAAAAAAAATTCTCTTTTTTCATTTGCTTCTTTGTTTAAAGATTGTGTTGCTGCATCAATAGCTAGGAAGAAGTCTTTTTTCATAAGTTTTTGCAGTTCATTTAGAGTATAAGTAGCTCGCAGATTTGAGCGAAATTCCGTTATCTTTGCTGCTTGAAATCTTAGAAACTTTGAAAAGAAAAAGAAGTCTTTCTTGTTGAAAAGTTACTGGTTTTTGCATTTTTTGTAAAAGTTTTTGTTTCCAAGCATTTCTTGTTCTTTTTTGCTTTGAGTCTTTACACACCATTAGTTTCACCTTCATACCTTGTGACGTAAAAAATCCCATTAAAAACAACGCTAATTAAAATCAATTAGACTTTTTGTTTGTAGGGTTCATACACTAGCTCAGGACTAGGGCCTTAGAATAGGTTGGAGAGTAAATTCTCCAAGGCCACTCAAACCAAACATTGGAGTCTGTCAATAGGGAGTGTAGAAGTCCAATTGCGTGAAAGTTATCTGAGAACCCCCTCTAACATAGGGGCTAAACATGAGGTCGCGTAAGGAAAGGTAGCGGAGATAACCCCTCCAAAGCTAGACCGAGCATAGTAGAGAACACATATCGAGGATTTGTTAAGGGATTCCGTCATTTGCATTTTCCATGGGGCTTTGTGGGTCTCGAATCCATTCGAGGTCCTCAGTTGTCTTCCAGAACATTTTCTTTCGATACCCTTGACAGGTTTCGGGCTTGATACCCTGCTCATTGTGGTCTACTCGATTATCAACTGTACCCGCCTGGTGATTGTTCACGTGCTGGAAAACTAGTTGCCAATCTTTTCTAGGGACATACACAGGTGACTACGGGGCTATACCGTGGTACCTAGGACAGACATTGGGCCACGCTTTGAAGAGTATACCTAGAGGGTGCTTCCATTTTCAAGTTGCACTTGCACCGGTAAGTTGCTCTAGTGTTGGTTGTTGTAACTGTTCTTCCAACTAGTTTAGTGCTTGTTTGATTTATCTCATAGGGGTTTCTTTTTTAGTGTGTGTTACTATTTGATCGTGTAGAATACCTTAGCATGTCGTGGATCTTCTCACACTATGGAGGATTCAAGACTCCACCGGTCACGAAGGCTTCTGGGCCTGCCGCCGGTTATATTGGAGCCACCCCCGCCACCATTGAGGCGAAGGTTAGACCAACAAGGGTCTTTAGAAGCAACTGGGTTTCAAACCATTGAGCCCGAACAACTCCTAGAGGAATCAATCACCAATCTTGGTTCATTTGAAACCCCAAACACTGATACTTGGCCGCAAGTTATTGTGCCAATTCAATTTTACGAATGCCTATTAGTGCCTCACCCAGTTATGGAACCAAACTCTGTTACTTCCTCTGGGAATTCTTCCATTCCCATCATCGTTGTCACCACAAGAGAAGCATCTCCTAACTTGCCATTGTCGGTCCGAGCCACTACGGTCTCAACCGCAACTACGTCGCACAGTGGACCGTCCCCATCTATCAAGGTGACCACACCTCCCTTCACATCTAGTGCGACAGGCCCTCCATTTTCATACGGTATGCCTAGTTCGGGTACCAGTCCTGCACTCACTTACTCCACTTTACAGACTTTGGGTCTGGGCGCAGGGAGCTCTAATGCTCCTCTGCAAGGTCAACTTGGGGGCATTCTTGTCCCTTTCAACGTTTTTCCTTACGCTGGAGGTCATATCTCTCCTTCGTCCCCTTCGCTTGGTGGTTTGCATCAGCAGTCCGCCGAGCAGCCTACACACACAAGTTCATTTGGAACCAGGAGTCAAGGAACACCTGCGCAAACTCCACCGGTAGGTTCATCACCATTTGTTTGGAACAGGACGTTTGGTAATAACACTTTTGCATACACTACTTTCCCATCTGGGGGTACACCCATTTTTGGACAGTCTACTCCGACGCAGGGTACTATTCCTGTGCCGGGGGCACATATACCAAGACCTTGGAACTCAGGACAAGGATCCGTTCCTTCTTCTGGAATTCCATTCTGGGGTAATTCTTTCCACAATCAATGGAACCCTGGATAGACTTCTATGCCTCTCCCATCGGGACTGGCATGGGGTAATCCTTCCCAAAGTCCATCAAACACGATGAATTCCCAACATCCTATGTCCTTTATGGGGAATCAACCAATGATGTCTCCACAGATGCAAAACCCTTATGCTGGTCAGGGCCATGGTTTCTACCAGAATCTAGGCCAACAACCAAACTTTTCCTTGCAACCCGGTGCCAGTCAAACTCCAGAACCCTTTTTTCTAGGCTATCAGCAACAACCCAAACTACCATTCCTGGCGACGTTACACTTGCCAGATTTGACACGGTTGTTAAATGATCCTATCTGTCATGATCCGCGTTGGCCTCTTATGCCAACGAAGTTGCCTTCGGACATTCCAAAGTTCGAGGACAAGCCTAACGAAGACCCAGGTGATCACGTGACTACTTTCCACCTTTGGTGTTCATCTAACTCACTGAAAGATGACTCCGTCCAGTTGCGATTGTTTCAACGCACTCTTATTGGGAGTGCCATGAAATGGTACATAGAGCTTGATCGTTCACGATATTCTTCTTTTGGTGAACTGGCTATGGCCTTCCTTAACCATTTCTAGTTACCTGTGAGATACGACGTGGGCACAGAGCTACTTGCTAATTTTGAACAGACGACAGCGGACCATATCTCTGACCATATCCGAGAGTGGCGACGCCGAAAGAGTCTAATCAAAGTGCCAGTTCCACCAGCATTCCTGCTTGAGTGGTTCCTTAAGTCTTTAGTTCCTCAATTATCCAAAGATGTCGCAACTTCTGGGGTTTTCTCTGAGGAAGATGCCATCATGAGGGCTCAACAGTTTGAGCTTATCTACTCTCAATCTGGTTTATTATATAACATCCTGCCGGATGCACCATAATCAATTCTGGATAAAACTATACAGAGAGCTGGACCACATGCCGATGGTATTGTTGGTTCAGCACAAACCAAGCCCGCTGAGCAATTGACAAAACAATTGCAACAGTTATCTATCCAACACTCAGCGGCCAGCCAGACTACTATTGTGGCTGCTCCTCCTACCCAAATGTTGGAAGTACACTCTGTGCAGATGACTAACCCAAAGGCCAACCAACAGCCTGAAGGGAAGAAAAAACAATGCAAGAAGGGTAAGGGGGATAAAAAACCCACTATAATGATGGCGAGGGCACTACGGTAAAACAAAAGGCAAGGTATCCGTGCAATTTGTGTGCAGAAGACCATTCGACCCATCTGTGTCCTCGACTTGCAGAGGCCCAAAAGTTTGTCACACAGCAACAACAAGACATGTTGACTAATCCCTTTCAGCATGGGCAAAATTTAACTCAAGCCTCTGCAAGTGCGGAAGGGGGCAGTTCGGAAACCTGCCCTCCTCCTAACAATTCCTTGTTCGCGAACGTATATATGGTTAGGGGTGATGCTTTGATAATGACTAGAGTGCACGACTATAGTAAACCAAGCACCTCTGAAAAGGGAAAAGAAGCCGAGATCCCATCTCTTCCTCTACAGATCGAGAAGACGTTGGGTGAAACAATGAAATGCATTCCAAAAGGTGTGTTTAAGAGAGCTTCTCACAATCCAAACGCAAGGGCCGCCCATAATTACTCTGTGGTGGAAGATTTATCCCAAACCCCTTGTGCTATGTCCACTTTGGAAGTCCTCCAAAGTTTCCCTACTCAGAGGAAAGCCTTGTTAACTGCTTTAGGCTCTACTGAGACTTGTAACCTGGGTACCATCATGTTAGATACGACTGACTTGAAACCTCGTCTGCCTTACCACGTCACGTTTCAGATAGTAGTGGCTCATCCCACGAAAAATTTTACACGAAATATTTTCCGCACGGTGGTTGACGAGGGCACTTCGACGTGCGTTATGTCATTAGTATGCTGAAAAGCCATTGGTCAACCAGAGTTGTCTCCATCACCTACTCTCCTTACTGCGTTCGACAATCGTTCTTTCCGACCACATGGCATCATTCCTTCTTTCCCTGTGCAGTTAGGAGGGAAGACCGTGTGTGTCGAGGTAGAGGTAGTCGATGCCCCCCTCGACTATAATCTCTTGTTAGGTCGTAGTTGGACTTATGCGATGCAAGCGGTGGTTGCTACAGTTTTTCGAGTTTTGTTATTCCCACACGAAGGCTGGATAGTGACCATAGATCAATTGTCCTTCTCTAGACCTGACCCAGCTTTGGGGGCATCCACGGTTCCCATGATTGATAGTCCTCAAGCCGGTGTCGTTAATGTAGGAGTTGGTTTGTGCCCATATTTGATGGGTACTTTCAATTACCCACCTCCTCATGGTGATGTCCAGTTTATATCGACTCACCACAAGGCTGAGATTTTTCACGTCTTGTCGTTCCGCACGACTTACTTTCAGGATCCGTGGATTCTTCCTTCCCCATCAGCCATGATGGATGCGACAGGGCATGCTAGCATGTCCACTCCCTTGTCGACCGCTGAAGTAGCATACTCTTTGGTCCAGCAAGCTTCAACTACTCCCAATCTGACTCCCACACAAGAGTTGGATCCACCTCTTGAGCCTATCTGGGCTCAGGATTCTCTTACCAACACCGATTCATTAGATTTAGTCGTGCCTTCTGACGAAGCAGTAATCGAAGCAATGACTGGTCCAGACAAACCTTGGGACGATCTTCATCACAGATCATATTTCCTCCCAGAATTAATCCGAATCGAGGCAGGAGAATTCACTGTCACCATGATGGGAGATCAGCCATGTCCCATTAACCTCTTAGCTACACAGGATATTTATGCTGAGGGAAATATGGCAACTATCACTGCCACGATACCTATCTATATCTCCCGAAACCCCGGCATCATGGAGAATGTCTTCGTCGGAGCGGATTTCTCCCCCGAAGAGATTCAGATTTACACATATCTTTTCAAAGAATTCCGCGATATTTTTGCCTGGTCTTACGAGGAAATTTCAGGCATCGATCCGAAAATAGTTGAACACGAAATCACAACGTATCCTAACGCTAAGCCTGTTCGACAAAAACTTCATCCAGTTAATCCTAAGAAAGCAGCAGTCATCAAGGCTGAGGTGGAGAAATTGCTCAAGGCAAGGTTCATTTACCCTATTGATTTGACTCAGTGGGTGTCAAAACCCGTGCCGGTCGATAAAAAACAAGGCACGATTCATGTATGTATCGATTTTCGTGTTTTGAATAAGGCATGTCTAAAAGATAATTATCCAACCCCATTCATTGATCAGATCATTGATGAATGTGCCAGTTGTGAAGCCTTTTCGTTCATAGATGGTTTTTCAGGATATAATCAAATCCAAATCAAACCTGAAGACCAACACAAAACGACATTCATTTGTCCGTGGGGTACATTCGCCTATCGAAAAATGCCTTTTGGTCTCAAGAATGTTGGAGCCACTTTCCAGTGGGCCATGTCTTTTGTGTTTCACGACCTCAAACATATAGTCGAGGCCTATCTAGATGATTTAGCATCATGCTCTCGCAAGTGAAAAGATCATCCTACACACCTGAGACTAATCTTCGAACGTTGTCGCTACTTTCGGATTCGCTTGAATCCCAACAAGTGCAGCTTTTGTGTCACATCAGGACATTTGTTAGGTTTCATCGTTTCAACAATGGGGATCATGGTTGATCCTCTTAAGGTGGAGGCAATAGTCCAGTTGCCCCCCCCACGCACAATCTTACAACTTCAAAGTCTTCAAGGCAAGGCGAACTTCTTATGACACTTCATCGCCAACTATGCCGAAATCACCAAGGGATTTATGCGTTTACTGAAGAAAGATGTTCCCTTTTTCTAGGACGAAACCACTCAATGCTCTTTCGACGCATTAAAACATGCCCTTACTACCGCACCTCTGCTACGGCCACCAAATTATAACAAAGACTTCTTATTATATCTGGCTGCCGCAAAGTCAACCATAGGCATGGTTTTAGTTCAGGAGGATGATTCATTTTCTGAATATGTGATCTATTACCTGAGCTGAGGCCTCATAGGACCGAAACTTAATTATACCCATCTCGAAAAACTTGCATTGGCAGCAGTTCATGCTGTTCAACGGTTCTGTCACTATGTTCTGTTTCGCAAGACCACCGTCGTTGCCGTTGTGAATCCATTCCAGTACATGTTGACACGACGAGTTATCGATGGAAAAATTAGTAGATGGATGGTAATACTCCAAGATTTTGACTTAGACTTCGTTTCAGCCAAGTCCAAAAAGTCATTGGTCTTGGCAGAACTTATCTCGGAGCTTCCGGTTGAGTCAGGTGACGTTGTGCCTAAAGAATTGCCTATCCGGGGGGATATTTTTTTGATTGAATCGTCAGACCCTTGGTACAGAGATATACTGATCTATCTCCAGACTTTGAAGTGCCCCACCTCTGCATCTCTTGATGAGCATCGGTGGATACGCCATTAGGTCAAGAACTATCTCATACTCAAGGATACATTGTATCGGAGAGGTGTAGACTACATCTTGCATCGATGTCTCACTCATGAGGAGGCCGTCATAGTGCTCAACGATTGTCATACAGGAGCTTGTGGTGGTCACTTATCTGGGTTGGTAACAACCCAAAAGATTTTACGAGAAGGTTACTTTTGGCCCACACTTATCAAAGATTGCGTCAAGTCAGTCAAGAAGTGCCATCCATGCCAAGTCTTCTCACGAAAGATGAGGGCACATCCAGCTCCCATGTTTCCTGTCATCACAGTCGGTCCCTTCACCAAGTGGGGGATTGATTACACTACATGCAACCCCCCATCAGCAAGGGGGCACTGCTATATCATTGTAGCTTTCGACTACTTCACTAAGTGGGTCGAAGTTATGCCGATGTTCAAAGATGATGGAGAGACTACAACTCTCTTCTTATTTAACCATATTATAGCAAGGTTCGGTGTCCCGAGAGAGATTGTCACTGACCATGGCAGTCACTTTAAGAATCAAATGATATCTGAGTTAACATCAAAGCTTGGGTTACGACAAGAACATTCATCACCTTACTACCCCCAAGCCAATGGGCAGGTGGAAGCTGTTAACAAAACTCTTAAAATGATTTTACAACGAACTATCAACTCAGCCAAGTCAAATTGGCATTTGATGTTATACTCGACATTATGGGATTACCGAATATCTGTTAAGACTGCAACTGGGTTCTCACCTTTCCAACTCGTTTACGGGCTGGAGGCAGTCTTGCCCATTGAATGTTAAATTCCATCTCTGAAATTCGCAGTACAGCTATTGCCAGACACTTCTCCACTTGAAGAACGGTTAGTACACCTTGAGCATCTTGATGAACAACGTTGCGATGCGGCCCTGGCCAATGAGGCTCATAAAAATAAGGTCAAGTGTCAATATGATAGGTCCATTCGTCCTCAGGTTTTCTCTAAGGGTGACCTTGTCCTGGTTTATGAACAAGATAAGGACCCCCTGGGGGCAGGAAAGTTTAAACCCATGTGGTTCGGACCCTTCATTATTAAGGAGTTTTTAAAAAAGGGCACTTATCGTTTGGTCGATTTTGAAGGGAATGCTTTGATGGAGCCTAGAAATGGGCTCTACCTCAAGAAGTATTACTCATAGAATGATCACTGTGGGTAACTTTTTGTAACATATGTATAGTCTTTGTACTTTTACTTTTTTACATTTCTTTTGAAAAACATGTCATGGACGTGTCATTGATGTTATCTTTCGTCACTTTGGCAGATGTCAAGTGAGTCTGAGGTGTTCGTTGGGTATGCAGACGGTGCTAGTCGACATACACAGAGGCTTTCCTCCACAGCTTGGGTAATCTTTACACCACAAGGTCAGTTGTTATCTTCCAGGGGTATATGCTTAGGTGACACCACAAATAATGTTGCCGAGTATAGCGTAGTTATTGAGTTGCTTCATGACGCATTGTCATTAGGTATCTCTCATCTTCGGGTCTATATAGACGCTCAACTGGTTGTGTCACAGCTAAATAGAATATACCGGGTGCATGACCCAACTTTACACCGACGATTCCTTAGGGTACGTCTCTTGGAACACAACTTTGATTATATTACATATTTTCATGTTCCTAGGAGTCTAAATCAAATCACAGATACTCTAGCTAATCACATTTTAGATTGGCATCTTGCTCACACATAAAAAGATCATGATCATACACCTGTAAATACATTTTTTTACACATAATCCATAAGACACAAAAAAGAGATAAAAACCATATATAAACATCATAAAATCCTCAGAGTACATAGGTGGGTGCAAGCGCCTCAAAAAGTGGGAACTATAATGAGTCACTAGGGCTTATTCCCTCAAAAAATATATACATATCAGTGCTTGTGGCACATAAAAGTCTAAAAGCTTGTTCAGGGCCTATGGGCCCTATTATACTCAAATACAGCCTGACTCAAATGCCTAAACAATCATACCCATGTCCGAGGTACCCCCATAATATGAGTCTGCAAGGAGGGCGGTAAGTTCTCTATCTATGCCATGGGAACTGTGTGAGTGAGCGCAGTGAAGCTCCGCTCAACCCACCTAAGAACCCTCTCGGCCTCTCCTGCTGGGAGGTTCCCTACCACTGCTGCTCCCCCAGCGGCGGCAGCTGCGGCGTCTGGCTGTGGGCGGTGCCTGTTCCGTGCATAATCGGTAGGTCGCATGGGTCCCACATCTGCACGCAATACAATGTTCACCCATCAAAAACTCTGTTATACAAAAACATGATATATATATCAAAAAGACATAAAAATTACATATGCAAACAAAAAAACTATATAGGTGGAGACTTACCCATCTCCCCTCGCTCCTCACCAGGAGGCACTAGTATCGCTGGATCTTTGGAAAAATCGATCCCTGCATATGGGTAATCCTCAATAGCTGGGATCTGCCATGACAGCTAGGCAAAAAAGTCATCATTGAAGGCCTCTATGGTCCTTCCACCACCCTATTGTGGCAGCAACGCTGCCCATCTGCACACTGTGGGGAAAGTAGCCAGATGTTCTCGTACTGTCAGCCGAGGACTAAAGCATGGAACTCTCTCGAAGAAAAACGAACACGGGATGGTCCCAAACCCGAAGTTCCTGTGTGTCCACTGTCTGCAAGCTGTCAACTGACTTGTCATGCTTGCTAGTAATGTGGTACTCCAATCAAAAATTTGTGCATTCATGCACTGGATTGCACAGTTCATCTGTGCGCGCGAAGCCTGATGCACGGTTGCAGAGCTGGTAATCCACCCAATGAGCGATAAAATAGTCTGCAGGGTGAGGCTGGTGATCCTACTAACAGGTACCGAGGAAGATCTCTGATCAGTACCAGCCTCACAGTACTCCTCTATCAATTTTGATACTTTTCTTGGCCCCGCGGGAAAAGTCTGAAAGTTGACGGGTTCCCCTCTCCTCGAGAGGCCCGTCAGAAAGTAAATATCCTCGGTGGTGGGCACCAAGGATTGCCCCTCTATCATAAAGGCCTCTACATATGGGTGCCAATAATCAACCAAGGCATTCAGTAGCCTGGGTTGAGCGCACATAAACAGACACAAAAAGAATTTTACTAAGCCACACTGCGTCAGCACGACCATAACGTTCAGATCTGCCGCCACTAACTCATTGGCAGCCTCATGCTCTCTCTCCCTCCACTGAACATACATCCTGCCAAAACCATAAGGCAAAAAGGGGGAGTTAAGTCTTGGTTCAATCAAATTTTCCATCGCGCAGGGGGCACCCGTGGGCTGTCGAGGCGACAGCCGCGGGTACCCGCGTGCAGCTTTGGCTCTGCACGTGGGTACCCGCGGGCTGTCCTTGTACAACCCGTGTTTTCCTAGGGCCGACCTCCTTGAGGTTGACAGCCACCCCCAAAACAAACTTAAATGCAATAAATTTAGTATTGGAATGCAAGATAAGGGAGTTTGTACTTACTTGGTCCAAGCAGAAGTCTGTTTCGTCCACTATAGCTCCCGACATCACGATCTTTGGAAAAGGGGGTATTTTCGCTCCAGAGTCAATTTCCAAATCAGCAATGGTGATAATGAGCCGCCAGCTTCTATTTATAGACTTTTTGGCCTCTTTTTGTCACTTTTTTGGGCCCTTTTATCAGTTTCTTTATACCAAAAACCATTTAGAGTGATCCAGGAGTTATATGGGAAGGATTTGATCAGGTTTTGGGACAGTTTTTATTGAGTTTCAAACAATAAAAAATAAAAATATATGGACGATCCATAAAAAAAATTTCAAAACTCAACTTGAGCATATAGGGTAGGATTTCATCCCAACTGTTGCATCTCGTTGCCTTTTGTTCTTACGATATAGGATCGATCCCATCTGGTTGTGACACAGAACCGTCATATATGCTCTAGAAGTGTCGCAACTTGGTGGTAGAGCTTGCCAAAACATGGATGCCCTAGGTAGTTCCTGGTTGCAATATGGTGTCCATGCCGTTTCTAATAACACTGTAGGCTCGGGAGTCCCTGTAGTCTTTCCTAAATATGAGTTTGAGCCTCATTCGCATGAGTCTTTTTCACTCTTTGTCTTACCCTCCAGAATCCCACAACATAACAAGTCTCCTTTTAAGCCCTTTTCAGACCCTCTAAACATGAAAATATTGCCGAGCGATCTTGTGATCTTTCACGCTCGTTAAACTGAAATTTGAAGTCACGTCTGTCCGGCGGTAGTTTACCCCTTTTTTGGTCCAAAATGTCAACTGTACGAACAAAGGAATACTTTATTGAATTTCCATTCTTTAGAAGAGTATCCTCAGGTAAGATTTTATTCCTTTTTCGGGCCCGAGGGACTAAATTTACGAAAAAGAAACCCCCACGGAGTCCATAGTTAAGCTCTTTTCAGACTCCCTAAAATTGAAAAGATTGTCAAGTGACCTTATTCTTTCACACTCGTTAAAAGGGTCCAGAAGAACATTCCTGACGGATTCCATAGTTAATCTTTTTTCAGACTCCTTAAAATTGAAAAAATAGCCGAGTGATCTTGTCCTTGTCACACTCGTTAAAATGGTTTTGAATTGACGTCTAATCGGTGCTAGTTTATCCCTTTTTCGAACCGACTAGACTATTTACCCCAATGGAGTTTCCTTTTATGCTTTTTCAGACTCTCTAAATATGAAAAATCACTGATCTTTCCTTCTCTAGGCTCGTTAAACTTATATCGAAGGACGTTACCATTATGTGTTCTATCAACCGCATTTGCATCCTTTACCCATCAGCCTAGTAACAATTTGCTTTTGCATATTAACACCTTTGGCCACTAGAGGATTTTTCCTGAGTATCATTTCCCTAGAACATCAGTCTTGTCCTTGTGCCTTGAGCTTGTATGTTTGTTGTACTCGTTCCTCCATTGTACCATAATATTCCTTTATTCTTTTTCAAATCATCAAAAAGAACAAAAAAATCAAATATACCCCAAAAAGAGGATGGGAAAAGTATTTTCTTTATTGGCAGCATCATGAGTCTCCCTTGGATAAAGCACATCTGTCCGTTTGATTCATCGGACTATGGGATGTAGTACGACCTTAGGAATCTTTGCTCATTATATAGAGTTGTGTCCTCCACCGTTTGGTTACTCTTCCAAACATATGGAGAGTTTGCGTTCCCTCCTGCTTCGTAGACTTATGATTAACAGATATGCTGCCTGAGTCTTATCTCTTGTCGTGCTATTGTCCAAGGGAATTTTGTCACCAATCCTGAGTCTGCCCCTCTACAATATGTCTCTTGTCCGCATACCCGACCATCCTGAATGTCCAATCAAGTCTTTGTTCGAAATCAATGAATCCTTTAGTCCGATCATCAAGATTATCAAGTCCATAAACGATGAGTCGTCGAAGACCTCTGGGTAGTGCAGTTGTACACTCATATTACACTCCTACCTGAGTTTTAGAAGATTTTGAAGTTGTTTCTCAAGCTCTGAAGTACAACCATCAGGTCGAATCAGCTTCTGGGAGATGGATACTTTATATGTATATCTTTCTGATTTCATGATGTAGCTCCGTTATGTATTGTTCGTGGCTACTCTTCATAGTTGTTTGACATAAATATACAGTGTATTTGACTGGTAGCCATGGTTCTATTTTATCCCGAGCATGGGTATGCCTGCCTCGGTGAGACATTTGATATTTTTTGCAGATGGCACCTCCTGATTCCTGATTCCTGGGCTCACTTATTCAGCATATCAGTACAGATTGGTAAAGATTGGTAATGTATTTCGGCCATCAGCTTCTCTTCTAACCTCACACATTAGGGGGCATCTATTATAACCCTAAATTGCACCACACATGCTTACCTGGCATCAGGCCAACTCATATCCATTCCTTGCCAAAGCCATGCTGAATAAACTCTTGAAAATCCTCTTAAAACAAGTGGCACGTGCCCTAAACCTCCACTGCATGCGTTGGAACGCTGGCAGGCCTACTACTACACACATTGGAATGCTGGATGGCCTACTACAGCTCACGTTTACCTAACAAAGCACAAAAACAGGAAAGTTACCGACGAGACGAAAAGCTTTGGGTCAGTTAACTAAAACTCCCAGCCATGCATGGCTGAGAGTTCGTCCAAAACCCTAGCTCCTTCTAGCCTATAAAAGAAGGGGTAGGGGTACTATTTGGAGGAGGAAAATCATAGCAAAGAAACTCTTCCCAATTGCCAAATCCGTTTGTCCCAACCCTTTAGCCTTTCCTCAAGCTTCAAGAGAATTCAAGCAAAGCAGTTGGAGGACAAAGATGAGGAGGAGCCCAGGATCAGGATCAAGGAACGGTGGTCGATCTCTATTATTATTGTAAGTTGATTCATCTTGAGATTAATAAAAGAATACTTTTCCCATCCCAATGCACAAGTTCTATATGTTTTATTCGATTTATGCTTAATCTCTAACCCTCTAGTAGAAAAATAGCATGCATGTGTAGTGTTTTGCCTTGATTACAGGATTGTCTTTGGAAGGAGTAGCGTAAGCAAGCGGATAAAGTGCAACGGAGGATCTAAACCAAACATTAGTCAAAAGGTTAGTAGGTTCTTCCCATGTTTGCATGTGAAAAAGGGTTTTAGGTTTGGGGTGGTAGGTTAAAAGTGATTTCTTAAGGGTCATGATCTACATGCAAGCTTAACCCTAGCTTGTTAGTCCGTAGGGTATTATTTCCCAACAACAACCTGGATCTTGGTTGGATCCACATGTACACCATGATGATAAATAATGTAGCCCAGGTAATGGACCTTGTCCATGTCGAAGGAGCATTTTTCCAAGTTGGCATATAGCTTGGGTTGCCACAGGGTGTGCAAAACATGTTGAAAATGCTGCAAGTGTTCAACCCAAGTCTTGTTGTAAATTAGAATGTCATCCAGATACACCACTACAAAAATATTGGTGAATGGTCGCAGGATATCATCCATCATCCTCATGAAAGTGGCTGGAGCATTTGTCAAACCAAAGGGCATGACCAACCATTCAAAAATGCCTTCCTTTGACTTGAAGGCAGTCTTCCATACATCTGTATATTCTATCAGGACCTGGTGGTAGCCATACTTTAGATCAATCTTACTGAAGTATTTGTCCCCCATGAGTTGATCAAGGATTTCATCGATTCAGGGAATCAGGTACCGATTTCTGACTGTGATTTTATTCAGAACCCAGTAATCAATACAGAGTCACCAGGTTCCATCTTTCTTTTGTACCATCATGATTGGGCTCCCACAAGGTGATGAGCTAGGGAAGATGTGCCCCTTGTGGAGCAGTTCTTGGATATGTCACTTGATCTCCTCATTCTATAAAAAAGAGAGATGATAGACTGGCCCATTGGGAAGTCGTGTGTCGGGGGTTAGATCGATGGGGTGCTTGACCTGGCAGTGTAGAGGTACCCTTGTAGGTGAGGAGAAGATATCCGAGTATTCTTCCACAACCTTATCTACTTGCTTCTGCTGTGTGGAGAGGTCGGCCACAGAGACCCTATATGTGGCTATGATCTCTCTTATTCTGAGAGCGAATCTCGAAGAAGACACGTCTGAGAGATGACCTTCCTGCATTGCTTAGCAGATATCAAGAAAATAACACTAGGTGGGACTGCCTTGGGTATCCTGTACAATTTCCTATTCAAAGTAATAATAACACTACGAGGCCTAGAATCATATACAACATGACGTTTCCATAAATAAGGTTGGCCCAAAAGAACATCACAAAATTCAAGAGGAGAAACATCACACAATACCTCGTCTTTTAAGGGCTTGATGGTGTACGATAATCGACATTGTTGGCTGACACAGAGATCACTTCCTTGGTGGAGCCATGCAATGGTGTAGGGTTGTGGGTGTGGCGTTGTTGGCAAGGCCAACCACTTGACGACCTCTACTGAGATGAGGTTCTTCTAGATACTGCTATCAACTATGAAGTGCAGCGGGGTGCCTTTTACCCACATATGTGAATGGAAGAGGTACTCTCCTTCTTCTGGCTCTTTTGGTTCACCAGGCTGGAGCTTGGTAGTAGCAATGGTGGCACTGAGTTCCACGTCAATGATCCATCTTCCCCTTTCTGGTTCTGGCTCAAATTCATAATCCACATTTGATTAAGAGGCTTTCACTTCGGCCACCAGGGATTTCTTTGAGTGGCAGTCAACAGTGTTATTCCAAGGGTGCTTATGGAAGTCGCACCACTTCCTGGTATCTTTCTTTGTCTTTCCAGTGTCCTTTTTAGCTTGCAGCTTGGACTAGTTGTCCTGATAATGTCCATCTTTTCTCTGTTCTTTGTTCAATGGGTTGGGGCCCCCTTTTCCTGGCTTTTGTTGTGAGGGGCCCCTTGCATCTTTTGTTTGAGCTTCTGCTCGATTTTTATGGCATATCGGTAGGCCACGCCCAAGGATGAGATGTCTAGAAATTCCATTTCAGTCTGGATGTATCTTTGTAGAGCACCACAATACTTGAGCACTAGATGTCACTCCAAATCCTTGATACCCAAATTGGTACGCAAGGTATGGAAGATATTTTTGAAATCTAGCATTGCTTGGTCTCTTTCTTGCCGCAGTGTGGTCCTTAATAGCATCCCTGAAGGATTTCCAAGTGGTTGTGACCGAAAATAGTGAGGTTTCCTCTGTTTTCTTTTTCTCACAAAAAGTTTCCCACCAATCTTTAACATGGGGAATAGCTTTGAGGAGCGCAAAAGTAATCTTTTCTCTATTTGAAAAGTTATGGAAAGAAAAATACCCTTCTAGTAGATTCAACCACTTGTCTACAACATTTGCATCTATATGACCTTCAAATATAGGAATATTGAAGTTTATTTGTACCTTGAAGGGGGCAACGCCTCCATTCGAAGAAGATGCATCGCCTATTGGTAGCCGCCGAAGGATTTACACCAAACTATCTATCATCTCGTTCCTCTGTTGCATGAGGGCTTCCTCAATCAACAGTTTGAAAGGATCTTTTGTCCCATTATAATTCTTTTCTCCTGCCATGGGAGGTCACTTGAGCGTGCAAGAGATTATGTCCTCAAGAGAAACAAGCTCGAGACCCAACTCTTTGTACTTCGACCTCGTTGGGGACATGCATTAAGACGACAAGGAGAAGACCGCTCTGATACCACTGATCCAGATTTTATGAGCATAACGAAATGAATACAGATTATTAACAGTTTCTTAACACAAAATAACAGAGATACAGTAAAATTGGTTTTCTATTTGATAACGAAATAAGCTGAAACTGTAAAATGCAGTGGAAACAAGCTTGTTGGAATGGTGGCGGCTTATCTCTGAGAAGAGATGTGACGATAGGATGAATTCGCAAGAAGAAAATTATAATGAGGCTTTGAATGCCTTTTTACAATAAGAAAGAATTCCAAAAACCCAAGACATCCAAAAATCTAACCCTAGGAGATGAAGCGCCAAAAGTCATGTGGGTCCCGTTTGGGTAAGTTAGTACATCGACTTCCCGGGGTCATAACTTTTGCATACGATCTCTGTTTTAGGATATTGATAGCCCGTTGGAAAGGTATCCTTGAAGAGATTCATTTTGGGGTATTAATGATGCCTTTGAATATCATTGAGGATATCGATCCCAAAAAATCTTCATTTAGGCCCTCAAAATGGCCCCAGAAGTTAAAACTACTAAAAATAGTAAATTGCCAAAATTGTTAGAAAAATATTTTGAGCCAGTTGGAAAAGGTGGGTGGCCACTGATATCCAACTGGATCAATCCTCCCTCCTTAGGAAGCAATGGTATCCCTTGCATTGGGGGACATCTCCCATAAGATGAGGAAATTTCAGTTGAAATTGGCCCCAGGTGAGCCACTTGCCTTGGTGCAGGAGCTGCCCTGCTTTGATGACTCAATAAAGCTGGATCCTTTGTTGTCGAGTGCCCTTGATCTATCTGTCCACAATCTGATCATTGGATTACTATTGTATGTAGTTGTTCTACTACTTCTGAGGTGTCAAATAATGGTGAGAAATAAGGGTGAAGGAGATCCAAAAACCCTAGACATCCAAAAATCTAACCCTAGGATGTCTAGATTACTGTTGGTGTCAGTTGTTCTGCTACTTTTGAGGTGTCCAATAATGGTGGGAAATAAGGGAAAAGGAGATCCACGTTGAACACTGGGTGCAGGCCAAGGAAAGGAGGAATGTTGAGCTCAAAATCATTGTCCCCCATGGCCTTGGTGATAGTGTACAACCTATAATGGAGTGGGTGAAGCTTCCGATGGGGTCCTGTAAGGTGTTCTTTCTGCAAGTGAAACCAAACTTTGTCGCCCACCTGAAACTTAAGTGGCACTCGATGTTGATCATGGCATTTTTTGTACTTTTCATTGGACTTTTGTAGGATATCCTAAACCTATTGGCAGATGTGTTGGGTCCGCTCAATGAACCAGGTGACTTTTTCAGCTTTGTTTGGAGCAGGAGATGAGTTGGTCTAGGTGACCGCAAGGGGAAGTGCAACATCTATGGGACCCAATGGTTGGAATCCCAACCGCACATGAAAGGGGTTGTGGCTGGTTGAGTTATGTAGGGATCAGTTGTAGCTATGCTATACATAGGGAAGGCTCTCATCCCATGTGCTAGGGTGCTTTGAATTATACATGGGAAGGATATGCACAATCATTCAATTTACAACCTCGGTTTGGACATCTGTCTGGGGGTGGAGGGCCATGGATTTGGTGAGCTTGGTGTCCAACAGTCACCAGAGGATCAACCAGAATGTGTTGATAAATTGACTATCCTGATCTGAGACAATGATTTGTGGGATTCCAAAATGTACCCAGACTCATTCAAAGAAGAGCTTCGCAGTGGCCTCTGCTGTGATGCTCTTCTTGCATAAAACCAGAATTGCCATCTTAGAAAAGTGATCAACAACCACAAAAACACAGTCATTTCCCCGCTTGGTGGATGGGAGGCCCGACATGTAGTCCATTGAGATGGATTCCCATGTCCTATCAGGAGTAGGAAGAGGGGTTTATAGGCCCTGTTTCTTAGTGGTCGGTTTGACAATAGTGCAGGCAATGTAGAACCTGATATACTTGTTGACCTCTTGTCGAAGTTTCAGCCAGTAGAAATGTTTCTATAGAATCGCCACTATATTTTCAACGTTGAAGTGTCCTACAAACTGACTTTAGTGGGCTTCCCAGATCAGCTTCACTCGCTCACTTGATGGAACACATATATGGCCCAGATGACACAACAACCCATTTTGAAGATGGAAATTATCGACAACTGTGTTTGCACCCAACATTTGGTAGGTGGTGGAAAAGTTAGGGTCTATCTCATAGAGTTGGGGCCATTCATATGTCTCATGGTTGCAAGAGTCTAGCACAATGGTGAGTGTCGCGACTGGCAGTCTGCTGAGGCAATCATCGATGTGATTGGTGCTTCCTGTTTTATACTTGATGTTGAGGTGGAATTGCTACAAGTATGTGGACCACTTTTAATGGTGGTTATTCTGCAATTTTTCCCGTGTCTACATGAACTGCAGTGGCTTATGATCAGTGTGGATGACTGTCTCCTTCCCAAGAATGTAATTTCTCCACTGGAAACATGCTTTCACAATGGAGTACATTTCTTTGTCGTAAGCAGGGTACTTATGGATAGTATCTGACAGTGTCTCACTATGATAGGCCACGGGGTGGCTGTGTTGAGTGAGAATGACGCCCACAACATAGTCTGAAGCATCTGTCTTAATCTCAAAGGGATGTTGCAGGTCTAGTAGTGAAAGTACTAGGGGATGAGTACAAGCGATGCTTCAAATCATCGGCTTGTTGTTGGGATTGACCCCACACAAATTTATCCTTACCACCACCCATGTTTATTTGGCTGAGGGCCCATGCAATATGGGAGAATCCTAACACGAACCTGTAGTAGAAATTGGCAAGGCCCAATAAGCTCTAAAGCTTAGTGAGTGTTATTGGGGCTGGCCAGTCACGGATGACTTGGATCTTGGTTCGATCCACATGTATGCCATGTTGATCAATCATGTAGCCTAGGTAATGGATCCTGTCCATGCCAAAGGAGCATTTTTCCAAGTCCGCATATAGCTTGTGCTGCCATAGGGTGTGTAGAACATGTTGAATATGCTGCAAGTGTTCAGCTCAAGTCTTGTTGTAAATTAGAATGTCATTCAGATACACCACTACAAAAGTTTTGGTGAATGATCACAGGATATCGTCCATCATCCTCATGAAAGTGGATGGAGCATTTATCAAACCAAAGGGCATGACCAACCATTCAAAAATGTCTTCCTTTGACTTGAAGGTAGTCTTCCATGCATCTGTTTGTTCTATCGGGACCTACTGGTAGCCATACTTCATATCAATCTTAATGAAGTATTTGGCCCCTGTGAGTTGATCAAGGAGGTCATCGATTCGGGGAATCGGGTACCAGTTTCTGACTGTGATTTTATTCAGAGCCTGGTAATCAATATAGAGTCACCAGGTTCCATCTTTCTTCTGTACCAGCACGATTGGGCTCCCACAAGGTGATGAGTTGGGGCAGATGTGCCCCTTGTGGAGCCGTTCTTGGATTTGTCGCTTCATCTCCTCATTCTCTAAAAACGAGCGACGATAGACTGACCCATTGGGCAGTGGTGCACCGAGGATTAGATCGATGGGGTGCTTGAACTATAGTGTAGAAGTACCCTTGAAGATGAGGAGAAGATATCCAAGTATTCTTCCATGAGCTTATATACTTGCTTCTACTGTGTGGAGAGGTCAGCCACAAAGACCCTGGATGTGGCTGTGATATTTCACTTATTCTAAGAGTGAATCATGAAGAAGACAGACTTCCCCATATGAGAGATGACCTTCCTGTATTTCTTAGCAGAGATTAAGGAAATAGCACTAGGTGGGACTACCTCGGGTATCCTGTACAATTTCCTATTCAAAGTAATAATATCGCTACGAGGCCTAGACTCATATACAGAATGACATTTCCATAAATAAGGTTGGCCCAAAAGAACATCACAAACTTCGAGAGGAGAAACATCACACAATACCTTGTCTTTGAAGGGCTTGATGTTGTACGATATTCGACACTATTGGATGACATGGAGATCACTTCCTTGGCAGAGCCATCCAATGGTGTAGGGTTGTGGGTGCAGTGTTGTTGGCAGGGCCAGCCGCTTGACGACCTCTGCTGAGATGATGTTCTTTTGGCTACTGCTATCAATGATGAAGTGCAGCGGGTTGCCTTTTACCCACATCTGTGAATGGAAGAGGCACTCTCCTTCTTCTGGATGGTTTGGTTCACCAGGCTGGAGCTTTGGTGTAGCAACGGTGGCACTAGGTTCCACGTCAATGATCCATATTCCCATTTCTGGTTTTGGCTCAGAGTCAAAATCTACATCTAATTCAGAGGATTTCACTTTGGCCACTAGCGACTACTTTGAGTGGCAGTCAACAGTTTTTTTCCAAGGGCTCTTATGGAAGTCGTACCACTTCCTGGTATCTTTCTTTGTCTTTCCGGTGTCCTTCTTTTCTTGCAGCTTGGACTGGTTTTCCTGATACTGTCCATATTTTCTCTATCATTTATTTGGTGGGTTGGGGCCACCCTTTCTTGGATTTTGTTGTGAGGGGTTCCCAGGCCCAAATTGTTGCGTCTTTTTTTTGAGCTTCTGTTCGATTTTGACAGCATATCGGTAGGCTGCACCCAAGGATGAGATATCTAGAAATTCCATTTCGGTCTAGATGTATCTATGCAGAGCACTGTGATACTTGAGCTTCAGATGTTTCTTCGAATCTTTGATACCCAAATTGGTGCACAATGTATGGAGGATATTTGTGAAATTTGGCACTACTTGGTCTCTTTCTTGCCGCAGTGTGTTCCATTTGGTATATAGGTCGTCATAACTTCCGATAGAGTAGTATTGTTCCTTAATAGCATCCTTGAAGGATTTCCAGGTGGCTGTGACTGAAAATAGTGAGGTTTCCTCTATTTCCTTTTGCTCACAAAAGGTTTCGCACCAATATTTGACATGGGGAACGACTTTGAGGAGCGCAAAAGTAATCTTTTCTCTATTCGAAAATTTATGGACATAAAAATACCCTTCTAGTAGATTCAACCACTTGTCTACAACATCTACATCTATCTGACCTCAAATATAGGAATATTGAAGTTTATTTGTACCTTGAAGGGGGTGACACCTCCGTTCGAAGAAGATGCGTCACCTGTTGGTAGCCGTCGAAGGATTTGCGCAAAACTATCCATCATCTCGTTCCTCTGTTGCGTGAGGGATTTCTTAATCAACAATTTGAAAGGATCTATTGTCCCATCATATTTATTTTCTCCTACCATGGGAGGTCTCTTGGGCATGCGAGAGCTTCTGTCCTCAAGGGAAATAAGCTCAAGACCCAACTCTTTGTACTCTGACCTCGTTGGGGACATGCATTAAGACGACAAGGAGAAGACTGCTCTGATACCACTTATCCATATTTTATGAGCAGAAAAAAATGAATACAGATTATTAACAGGTGCTTAACACAAAATAACAGAGATACAGTAAAATTGGTTTTCTATTCGATAACGAAATAAGCTGAAATTGTAAAATGCAGCGGAAACAAGCTTGCTAGAATGGTGGCGGCTTATCTCTGAGAAGAGATGTGACGGCAGTGCGAATTCGCAAGAAGAAAATTACAATGAGGCTCTGAAGGCCTTTTTACAATAATCAAGAATGCCAAAATCCATAGACATCTAAAAACCTAACCCTAGGAGATGAAGCGCCAAAAGTCATGTGGATCACATTTGGGTAAGTTAGTACATCAACTTCCCGGGGTCGTAACTTTTGCATACGATCTCTATTTTAGGCGTGTGATATCCCGTTGGAAAGGTATCATCGAGGATATTCATTTTGGGGGCTCAATGATGCCTTTGGCTATCATTGATGAGCTTTATCCAAAAAAACCTTCATTTAGGCCCTCAAAATGACCCCAGAAGTTAAAACTGCTAAAAATAGTAAATTGCCAAAATTGTTAGAAAATTGTTTTGAGCCAGTTGGAAAAGGTGGGTGGCCACTGATATCCATCTAGATCAATTTTTCAGATTGATAAGATGTCATGATCATCAATACTAGGAACAAATCCTATGCTCCCAAGGGAAAATTTGATCCTCCCCGCAATTCTTCTAGCTCGAGATCATCCTCACCAGTTGCTACTGTGTAGGTTCCTAAGGTTCCTAACAGTCAAGGAACAACTTTTCCTCTCCCCTCTTCCAAGTACAATAACCTGAATCAATTTTCCAACATCAAATCAGATGCAACCCTTCTGGACATGGTTGTCATCCTTGAACAACAGATGCATCTGAAACAATTCATGGAAGGAAAATATTTCATTGTATTAAATCTTTCTGAAGAGGTAAATGAAGAGGATTCCTCTATAAATAAAGTAGGTGTACATAACTTTAGATACCTTGTAAAAAATCCCCATTTTTATATTTCTGTAAAAATTATGGATAAGATTGCCCATTGTTGCCTTATTGATGGCAGTTTGGGCCCAAGTGTGATGTAAAAGATTATTATGGAAGAGATAGGCTTGTATAGTACAAATGAAAATGCCAGAAGCATGCTCTCCTATAATATTCTACAACAAACAACCATAGGTGAGATTAAATATGTAACCTTAGTTTTGTGCGCACACCCTGAAATAAGGACAACCCTTAGTATTCAGGTAATTGATATGCCAGCAAGCAATTACTCAATCATCTTGGGAATAGATTGGAAATATTTGATGGGTGGATACATCTCACTCGATGGGACACACTTATCCGTGCCTCGGAATGGTAAAAATATTATAGTCCTTAGAGAGGGAAGGATTTCACATTACATAGAGAGTGTCCCATAGCCTAATGTAAACTATATCGAAGAGGACCTAGGGGTGTATTCCATATTTTCTCAAGAGGATAACATTCCCATGGAAAAAATCGATTCATATGATGGT
Source organism: Picea abies (assembly GCA_900067695.1). Taxonomy (NCBI): domain Eukaryota; kingdom Viridiplantae; phylum Streptophyta; class Pinopsida; order Pinales; family Pinaceae; genus Picea; species Picea abies. Next base: position 1,761 of record CBVK0100043683.1, on the reverse strand, counting down.
ATGTGACATATGAATTTTGATGGTTCATGCTCTAATGAAGGTAACAGAGTTGGTATTATCTTGATTTCTCTTGTAGGGAAAATCCATAACTTTTTCTACAGGTTGTGTAGAAATTTGAATACAAATTATGTATTGCTTGGATTCTCCTAATCTTAAAATTATATGCCACTTTTAAATACAGAATCTCTTATACAAATATTCTTTCAGAATTTAAAACACGGTTTCCAATTGCAATATCAAGAAGAGATATAAATCACACATAACACATATGTTTTACTGGGAAATCATAAAGCTAAACACCCAACTATCATATATTATGTATATATCATGGATCATGAAACAATATCATACAAAACTCTAATCCAAGAGCTCTCAATACAATATAAAATCATCTCACACTGTCATACAAAAATTGGCAAATGCATGTGCCAATTTACTGCCTCCAGACAACCTACCTCCTTTGCGCAATCCCTGCTGATGGAAATCCCTACAATGAATGAATCCATCTTTCCTAGGCTATGAATTCTTCATGGGCACACCCATTGTGTGTGTGGTTGCATGAGTTCACTCACTAATTTCACAACTGATTGTCAAACTGTCCCTTTCACCTATTATCTCAACTGGGTCTCCACTAGATCTGACATGCATGTAGTTAACAGTGGTAAATCTTCAGTCACATGTGAGATCACTGATTGTGAATTAATTAATAACTAATTCACTGATCTCTCACTAGTGTAAGTTTAGTTACAACTAGTACAATTGAGCTTAACTCACTTAACTGAGTTAAACTACTTCACAACTCACATAACTACACATCCAACTCTGTTACAACTTCGAATCACTCAGTTACAACTAATTCGACTTGCATGTCCCACCAATCAACCTTTGAACTCAAGTTTCCTATAGCTAATTGATTTTCCACTTCAATTAACTATTTCCAAGTGACCATTGAGAATAGAATAATATTTATTGTCCAACTATTATTAATGGATAATAATAGTCGGCATACATCTATAAATAGAATTTGCTCACCATCTATAACTAAAATTTTCTCATCATCTAAAAATAGACTTCCACCTAAAAATAGACTGAGGCTCCATCCTAGTGTAGGTGCATAATTTTCACTAGGATCTTCTTGTTGAATCTCAACACTCCCTCTCAACAAGAAAGGGATTATCCTTCACCCTGATCCGGTCTCTATGGTATTCGAATTTTCTCTTGGTGAGCACCTTCATCATAATGTCTACATCCTGATCTTCCGTAGGAATTTACTGAAGCAACATGATCTTTTGCTACAAAAAATATCTGATATGATGATACCGGATATCTATATTCTTATATCTATCATGAAACACAGGATTAATCGAGAGTTTAATGCAACTCTGATTATCACAATGAATCATTGTCATATATAAATGAGAACCAAAAAAACCAACCAATATCTTTCTCATCCAGATAGCCTCACATGCAGCTTGACTCCCTAGCATGTATTCCACTTTCGCTGAACTGAGTGCTACAGATCTCTATTTCCTGGTGTACCAAGAAATAATGATAGATCTGATACTAAAGATCCCCCCTGATGTGCTCTTTCTGTCCGTTGGGCTACCTACCCAATCTGCATCTGTGAAGCCATGCAACGTCACCTTAGTTGTTTGTCTGTACAATAAGCCATACTCATGTGTTCCCCTTAGGTATCTAAGGGCATGCTTACCTGCCTTCCAAAAGAGCTTGGTAGGCTTAACCATGTGAGATCGGAAGAGC
>CBVK0100043682.1:20527-32368 GCA_900067695.1 Picea abies | reverse complement strand
TTACCGTCGGTCGACGGTTAGGGTTTCCGCGGAGAGGGGTTAGGGCTTTCACGGCCATGGAGTTACCTCTATCTTTCTCGGATTGGTTTTCTACCATTAGCCGGGCAAATGTAGTTTCACTGCAGACGTGGCTTCAGTTTTAGATCCAGGCTCACTTTTCTACCTAGTCTTTTTTCTGCCCTTTCCAGCCTACTATGTCTAGAAATATTGACCTCACGAGGGCCGACGATGACAGTTTGTGGGCCAGTGGGGACCTCTTTCTGGTGGATGACACATACAAACTCATGTACGATTGTATGCATCACTCTCTGACAGATCGCAACATGTCGTCACCTCCTCTGAAGAACCCCCTACAGCGGGCCTCTGATCTGCGTGTTGGTAAGGCGTTTGTTACTGACCACGCGGTTGACAAGAGGTTTTGAGAGCTTCAACACATGCAGACCCTTTCTAGTGGAGTTTCTCACTCTGTTCCCTCTGCTCCTGTTGTTGCTCCTTCCTCCTCCCCTGTAGCAACAAACCGCTTTGTAAAAATCCCTTCAAAAATTTATTTTGGTGCCGGACACAACAAAACCACTGGTTTTCATGCATGTTCTAATCGCAAGCTTAAATGCTGGAAGGTCGGACAGTCCATTTCTAGTTGTGTCCTCGGTAAGGATATTGCTATGAATAGGGTTTCTAGTCTAGCGAAGAAGGCTCTTCTTGGTAAGTTTTTTTTACTCCAGCATGAATAAAGCACACTTGTCGGACTGGATTTTGGGTTACTAAAACCTGTGCTAGGTTATACTCTGAGGTTCTGCTTCCTTTCCAACCACTGGTTTATTTTCCATTTTCTTGTTGAAGAAGATCTTTTGAAAATTTTGAACTCTCCATGGATTATTAACAAGCGAGTTCTCGATCTCAAGAGATGGGTTCCCGGTTTCAACCCCCTCTCTGATACTTTCAATAAAAGGTTCCTTTGGATGTTGTTACTGGATTTTTTGGTCGAATTCTGGTCTAAAAATATCTTTGAAGCGGTTGCTAATTGCGTCGGAAGGTATTTTTTTCGATGAGCGTTCTCTCCGATGGGTCAATAAGCGTATTGCATGGGTTTTGGTTGAACTGGACTTGGACAGTGGTCTTCCAGAATCCATTGATTTAACTATTGGGGATTACTCCATCTGTCAATTTGTAGACTTCTGGAGGGAGCCCTTTGGTTGTCACCTATGCTGGCAGACGAGACATCTCAAGGCCTCTTGTTCAAACTCTTTGGAGTGTTTGGATCCTTTTGTGCAACCTTTGACCGATGTGGATAAGGATGGTAACCTTTTTCCTAAGTTTGCGGATCGCGACTCATTCCTTGGTAAGATGCAGTATTTCTTTCCTACTTTCTTTCAAAAAATCTATGCCGACGAACTTATTTATTTAAAAAATAATGAAAAATGGGTTTTAGAGATTTTTGGAGAGTTCTGGGATCTTCTTTGAAAAAAGTGGATGAATCGGGACTTCGTCCTAGTTTCGATTATGATGGACAAGGTCTCTGTTGCTCTTCCCGCAATTCCCCTGATCTTTCAGAGACCCTTATCCCACAAGGATGTCCACTGACTCTTTTGACCCACATTGAGCACAGAGACCCCAAAAATTTCCCCTCTTGTGCTTATGTTTTACCTTTAGCTCCACCTGCTAAACTTGTTGATGAAAATCTTCTTAAACCTTTTTCTCCTCCTAGCCTTTTGGTTAACCCTTCCCTTTCTAAGAATTCTCAGATCCCTTTGACCCATACGCTCGCACCCTTATCCCCCATACCCCTCCCTACTTCAAATAATTCTACACCTCTTCCTGTTGATCGGTCCAATGTGACGGTTCGAAAAATATCTAGTCATTGCCCCCCTTAAAAAACCTCCCAGAAACAATTGAAGGTGGTCTTTCGAGCTTTTTTAACTTAGATCCTCCCTTTGTTGTTCCCTTACCTTCGATTGAATCCTCTTCCTCTGGTATCAATAGACCCTCCTCTTCGACCCTTAGAGCATGCCAGCCGCCTCGCAATGTTTCCCTATGATTATTTTCTCTTTGAATATCCGTGGGTTTGGGGGACCCGCTAAATTAGCCTCCCTCAAACTATTGTTGCATCGAATTAAGCTTGACATTGTTTTTCTTCAAGAGACGTTGGTGGAGGGTGAAAAGGCAAAAACACTTTTTCTTCACTGTTTATCGAACTGGAATGTTGTTGCTTTGGAGTCTCATGGGCGCTCCACAGGTCTCTTATCTGGTTGGAACCCAACTTATGCCGAGTTTTGTGATTTTGGCATAATTGAATGTATTTTCTTGGAAGGTAGACTCAAACATTCAAAAGATACAGTGAAACTTCTCAACTTTTATGCTCCTTATAATGATAGAGAAACTTTCTGAAAACAAATTTCAGATTCCGGATTGTTGAGTGAGGATAACCTTATTGTTGGTGGTGATCTAAACTTCACCTTATCATCCAGGGAGGTGTGGGGGAATCTGGCTCGAATTAATCCTCTGACCAACTACTTTTCAAATATCCTTCACAGCTCAGGGTTAATGGGCGTTCAATCGTCCGTTTTGTCTCCAACTTGGTAGAATGGTAGAGTCGGGCTCGCAGGTATATCTAAAAGACTAGACTGATTTCTTTTAGATGAAAATCTCCTTGGTGATCACTACAAATTTCGTTCCTGGGTCATAAATTCCACTATTTCTGACCATAATCTGGTCTGTTTACAATTCGAGTTGTCTTCCTGGAATTCAGCCCCTCCGTTTAAATTTAATAGCTCATGGATTTCATATATGGGCTTCATTTCTCTGGTTAGAAACACCTAGGAAGAGATGAAAAGCTAGACAAATAAATCTTTGATCCACCTTTTATGCTCCAAGCTAAAGCATTTGAAGAGATCTGTTATTCAATGGCAGATATTAAAAAGGAATCAACTTCTTGCAAAGTTAAATTTCATAGAACTAAAGTTTACATAAATCTTTGAAAGATGTCCTTCTCAAATTTTCGAGCAAGAAGATTTGGACATGTTGAAATCTCTCAAACAAAGGAAGGATACAATACTTTCTATTAAAGAAGCCTCCTAGAGACTCAGGAGTCTAGCTATTTGGCTTGAGAAAGGTGATACAAATACTAAATTTTTTCATAAATTTGCCACACAAAGAAGAAGCCAAAACACAATTTGGGACATTTCAGATGAGGACGGGAATCATAATGCTACTAAATCTGAGATTGAGGAGACGACTTATAATCATTTTAAAGCACAATATTGTGCTTTAGATTATGAAGACATTGATCTTCAATTAGAAGTACTTAAGAATGTCCCCTGTTTCTTCAATGATGATGACAATGAGGAGATTGGTAAAGCTGTTTCGATTGAGGAAATTCAAGAAACTGTCAATAAAATGCCAAGAGAGAAAAGTCCTGGACCATGGCTGACTCAGAAACTTTTTCAGACCTTCTTCGACATTATGGGAGAGGATTTACTCAATGTTGTTGAGGAATCTAGACGCACAGGTCTTATTCCAAGGGCACTAAATGTTACTTTTTTTTATCGTATCCCAAAAGTTAGTAAGCCAGACACTTTCAATGACTTCAGACCTATTTCGCTGTGCAATTTTTTCTATAAAGTTATTTAAAAAATCATAGCCTCTCAGATCAAAGATAAATTAGCCTCCTGCATATCCTTTGATAAATATTGTGCTTTAGATTATGAAGACATTGATCTTCAATTATAAGTACTTAAGAATGTCCCCCGTTTCTTCAATGATGATGACAATGAGGAGATTGGTAAAGCTGTTTTGATTGAGGAAATTCAAAAAACTGTCAATAAAATGCCAAAAGAGAAAAGTCTTGGACCAGATGGCTGGACTCAGGAACTTTTTCAGACCTTCTTTGACATTATGGGAGAGGACTTACTCAATGTTGTTGAGGAATCTAGATGCACAGGTCTTATTCCAGGGGCACTAAATGTTACTTTTTTTTATCTTATCGCAAAAGTTAGTAAGCCATACATTTTCAATGACTTCAGACCTATTTCTCTGTGCAATTTTTTCTATAAAGTTATTTCAAAAATCATAGCCTCCCGGATCAAAGATAAATTAGCCTCCTACATATCCTTTGAACAATTCGGCTTTCTTAAGGACAAGTTGATCTTTGATGTTGTTGGAATCACTCAGGAATGCTTACATTCGACAAAGACGAAGAAGCAAAGTACAATTATATTGAAGTTGGATTTAAAAAAGGCCTATGATAAAGTGAGCTGGCAATTTCTTAGACTGCTTCTAGATCAGATTGGATTAAATTGGATTGCTTCACAATGGATCATGGCCTGCATCACTTTTGTCAACACGGAAGTCCTAGTTAACGGAGTTCCAGCTGATTTCTTCAAAATCCATCGGGGATTACGTCAAACATTCCCTCTATCCCCGTTATTATTCCTATTGGTTGTTGAGTGCCTAAGTAGACTGTTGAATCAAGTTGTGAACACATGATCGTTTCAAGGCCTAAAAGTAGTTGCTGGCACTTTTATCTCACGTCTCTTTTTTGTTGATGTTGTGCTCATTCTAGGAGCTGGCAAGATTGAAGATTGGATGACTTCTAAAACTATCCTAACTAACTTATGTTTTGCCTCTGGAATGGTAATAAATTGTCAGAAGTCGTGTTTTCTTGTTCAAAACATAGATTAGAGATTGGAACATAGTTTGTCTTCAGCGTTTAATATTCAGATTATGAGCCTTGATCAAGGAATGACATATTTGGTTTTTTTCCTTAAACCAAACAATTATAAGGTGAATCACTGGATTTGGTTAATTCAAAAGATTGAAAAAAGGATTGGAAATTGGACTTTTCGTTAGCTTTCTTTAGGAGGCAGACTCACTTTAGCCAAATATGTACTTCAGAGTATTCCTGTATATTGGCTTAATCTTGTTAAGCTTCTCTCATCCATTCTCCACTGTATTTAGCTTATTATTTCAAACTTCATCTGAAAAGGAGGGAAAAAAAGCACAGGATACCACCTTACAAAATGGAAAAATATTTCCAAACCAAAAGATTATGGAGGATGGGGCATTAAGAATATCTCTTGGTTTGCTCAATATTTAGCTGCTAAATCATGCTGGAGAGGATTATTTGGGAAATGACTGTGGAATACAATACTAAATAGAAAATACTTAAAAGGAGTTGATATAATTTCTTGGCTTCGAAGAGAAGATCATAAATTCCAAGGAGCTTCTATCATCTGGAAGAATTATATGTGTTCCTTCCCGATCATCAAAAGATTGCTCGCCTGGGAGATTGGTTCAGGTAATCGAGTTATTTTAGGACTTGATCCTTTTATTGGCGGAAACTCCTCTTTTAAACTGTTAGGTCCACTAATCCAGTTCTTAAATAGTTTAAGCATTTATTCTATAGCACAAGTAGTTGTACCTGACGAAACTGGATCAAATCAAAGATGGTACGAGTCCAATCAGCTTGGACTATCAGATGGAATAAAAAAAGAATGGGAAAATTTTGTAACAATCTTAAAGAGTAGTGGTATACATTTAAAAAATACAAACAATAAGATTGTTTGGACATGGAACAGATCGACAGGGGATGTTACTGCAAACTTAGCTTATCAGTGCATTTAATTCTTAAATCTATTGGAAGAAAGAAGATGGTGGTTCAAAGCTATCTGGAAAGTGAACATACCAGTTAAGATGATTTGCTTTATGTGGCTGTGTTTGAAGGATTGCATTCTCTTTGGTCCATCTGTTTGCAATCTCTGTTTAAGAGACTAAGAATATACAACTCATCTATTTGTGGACTGTTTCATAACACAAAAAATATGGTCTGAAGTTATGAAATCTCTGAAGATTGAGGGCGATTGGAATTGTACCTCCATAGAGGAAAACTTGAAGCTCTGGTTTTTACAATTTCCAAAATTGAGACATATACCTTTCTTGGTAATATGGGGCATATGGAAATTCAGGAATAAAATTTTATTTGAAAACTGGAATAGACAGGACCCTATGATTTTCACTAAAATTATCCTTTCAATCAAAGATTACACAGAAAAAGAAGAAGAGGTTAGAATGGAATATATTTTAAACCCAATCATTTTTTATGATACTCCAATTGGTTTTTTTGATGGAGCAGCTGATGACAGTGTATGTGGCATTGGATTCTACTTAAAAATCACTTCAGATCACATAGTCAAAGCTTTTTTTGCAGAAGGCAATGGAAATAATATGAACGCTGAACTCCTGGGTTTATGGGGTTTATTATTAATCTCTACAAGACTTTCCATTAAAAAGATGATGATTGTTGGAGATTCAAAGGTCACTATCGATTGGATAAATTCAAAATCCAGTTTGAATCTGATATATCTCAACTCTTGGAAGGACAAGATAAGAAGACTAAATAACCAATTTGAAACTATCAAATTTATGCATGTTCACAGGCAGTTCAACAAAGAAGCTGACATCCTTTCCAAGAAGGCCTTAAAAGAAAATATCGGTTGGCTCTATTATGAAGAACTTGTTGATGGATCTGTTGTCTATGCAAATAAACTCTATATTTTCTAAGTTGGAACACTATAGATGTACCTATTTTGATATTTTTGTAAAAGTCACTATATGTATTTTGTTGTCTATGCAAATAAACTCTATATTTTCTAAGTTGGAACACTATAGATGTACTTATTTTGATATTTTTGTAAAGGTCACTATATGTATTTTGTAGACATTTTCTACATGTTGAAATCTGAAATAGAAAAATAATTGTATACAATTTTATTTTGAATTCAAAAGAGATCATTACTCTTATGATCCATATGTACTATAAAGTTTCACTTAATTCTAATAGAATAACAATGAAATTGTTTTTTCAGCATTAAAAAAAAAAAATCAATTTAATAGTTTAGTAGTTTTAATTCTCAATTTCTTGAAATGTTTTACTAATTAAAACTCAAATTCAAAAGCAGGAAAACATTTATGAGGTTCTGACATTGTTATTAGAGAAATGCAAACAACGTTGGAATTTAGTAACATCGATCGTGAGCAACCTGTGAGTGAGTGGGAATTTGCAGACAACGTTGGAATTTAGTAACATCCATCGTGAGCAGCCTGTGAGTGAATTAACTTAGAGAATGGTGGATGGACAATATTTTTTTAAAGATTTGATAGAGTTGAAGAGTTAATGGGAGATTATTTATTTTCATTTATGAAATTGATAGAAATAATACCTTTTTGTATTTACATGACAAATTCTGGAAAAAAAAATAGTTTTTGTATTTACACGACAAATTCTGGAAAAAAAAATAGTTTTTTTTTTTTAAATTTTATTGACAAATAACCTTCAAACAAAATAAAATTAGTCATATTAGTTCTTTTAATCAATCATAAAATTGAAATGTGATATTTGAAAATTTGCAATTTATTTTATAATTTTCAAATATTTAGTTTAATATATATTTAAGCCAAATGCGTTGTATAGGGAAAGGTTTCTCTTGCCTTTCGTCGTTTGTTCATGACGAATCACTATCTCCACGTATGCGTGTTTGTCCAATGAATCAACAAGTGCCAAATGTATTGTTCACCTTATCCGACCTACTTCTCCTTCGCCGAATCAAACTACGATGGTTAATGCGGCATAATACCTAATGTTTTATTCGAGAACCTTTTGTTCAGCAGGAATTGTAGTCTGATTGCTTTGCAAATGTAATTGCTAGCAAGGAGTTTTGTGGGATTTTTAAGGTGGGTGTCTGGTCTGGATCGGTTTTCATGGCGGATTTGAGGCAACTGAATGTGGCCGAACCCTGGGTGTGGTTGAATGTGGCCGAACCCTGGGTGTGGTTGGGGCATTCGAGCCTGAGATCTGGTGAGGTGTAAAATAATCTTCTGGGCTGTGAAAGACAGGTTTTCTGTATCCGTGGAGCTTACTTGGAGGTGTGGAAGGGAGGTTTCCTGATTGCAGTTATGAAATTGAGCAATAAACTGGCATTCGATATATATTGTGTTATGTTTGTATTTTTTTGGATATTTGATTTGTGGCTCTTATGTTTAACAATTCTTTTGTTTTTGCCTTTCAGATTTTACGCAGTAGAGGTTATTCTAGCTCTACAATATCTGCACATGTTGGGATTTTGCTCCACTCACACACTACAATTTCCTACTCCGCCAAACCGTACACTGCAATTTCCTACTCTGCCAAACCGTTTTTCTTGTTCAGAATATTAAACAAAGACCATTCTATACATTCATCGTCATGTTGTTCTCAGGGTTTGAACTAGAGCTTGTGAATTTCATACTATTAGGATGACTCTATTGAATGCAGATGAAGAAGAAAAGAGGAGTTGTGCCAGAAGAGCACATGGAAGGTGAATTAAATAAAATGTTGTTAAGTTTTGTGCTCTCCGTTGCACCCGAACCTATGACCTCCAGGTGAGTGTTATTTTTCTGTTACATGCAATTTTGAGTATTTTGGAAAATGTGTGGAGATATATTGAAAAACCCTTGTTCAAGCAAGAAAATCATGGCCAAATGCTCCAGCAAATTCGTTATATGGCGATCAACATACACACCATATAATACGCTGTAACAGTAAATGGCCAAATAAACTGTTTGATACCAATCTTGATCTTTCCAATTTCTAAAGTTGCATCGAGATATCAAATAAAATGAATTAAAACATTACATAAAATTTTAAAACCAACCAATTTCATAACTGATGAAGACACTCACTCATTGTTAGAAACAAAGTTTGTTAGTTGAAATATTTTATGATAAATTACAACCAGAGGGGATGTATTGCTGAAATTTGGTGAGAAGAAAGGAAAGCAGAGGGACTTATAATATATAAATGTTTTATTCTGATCCAACCTTTAAAAAAAACATAGAAAAAATAGAGTCCCACCCAAGAAACATTAAGACATGTAAACATTCTTAGCAAAAATGAACATAAATAAATTAAAAATAAACAACAAGGAAGCACGAAAAGATTATCAGCAAATCTGTAAAAGGAAAAGCGAAATAGATATCCAGAACACAAAACAAAAGCAATTAAAAGAAAGGGCAACCTGCAAAACAAAACGAATGTATTTGGAAAAAAAATCCCATCAATAGTTGCAATTTAATATAAATGGAGAGAAAATGAACGATGAACTCAATTGTTGCAGTTCAATGATCGATGAGAAGGATGGCTAATGTTCCCAGAGCCATCTTAATGTCCTCCAGGCCAAAAATCAGAATTAAAGAACTGTAGAATGTGAACTCGTCGAGTGTTTAAATAGAGGGTCGGGCCGGGCCGGGCCGAGGGAGGGAGGGGAAGAACCCTAGCATCCAACGACTATATATTTATTTAACCCTCCATTTAATAGTAATGCCACCCTCCCTCCTTGAACAAACAGACGGAAGAAGCATAACAACCAAAAATGTTGTTGCCCTCGATGGACGTGCTCTGCTTTTGTTTTTATCAGGAAAGATAGGCTTGCTTTGCTTTGCTTTTTTCTTTTACACGAGAAAAAATGCCAAATTTGGCCTGTGCAGGAATCGAAACTTCACGCTCGTATGAGCCATGGGAAACCTTAACCTTAATGATAGGCCCAGCTGCAGCATCATCGTCATCTCTCTTCAATGCCCCGGGGCCTCAATTCCCAGTCTATGACATCACTTATGTCCTCTGTGCTGCTGTTGAGAAGGGTTCTGGAAATGGACCTGTTGTTCATGTTATTATTCGTTTCTCCTCTGGTCAACCGCACCGACAATTCTCTCTCTTCTACACCCGAAATGCTACAACTTTTGACAAAATTTATAACTGGATGATTGAATCAATCCAAATCTACAGGCTTAAGAATAATTTTTATGTGGGAAGGTCCAAGAGAGGTAGTTGATCAGGGAGCCAACATGAAAATAAACTGTGAAAAACATATTATGATTTTGCAATTCCAACAACGAAGACCATCTCGATCTACCCTACACTGTACTGAAAAAAAACCCACAAATTTGACTTAAGACTTCAAGTTTACACTATACTGAGGAAAATAAAAAAAACCCACAAATTTGACTTAAGACTTCAAGTTTGAGGCATTGTAGCTTGGAAAAAACACAGTGCAATCTGTACTTGGCCACAAATTTGACTTAAGACTTCAAGTTTGAGGCACTGTAGTTTGGAAAAAACACAGTGCAATCTGAACTTGTCAGCCTCCAGGTTTCTACCTCCACCCACATTGAAGAGGGTGAACATTGAAACAGTTTGCAAGATTTGCGGGGAAGAGGGAGAACATTGAAACAGTTTGCAAGATTTGCGTTATTGAGTTAAAGATTCTGAAAAGAAAGAGGCCTCTTTCACTGTCACTATAATTGCATGATTCTCATGCCAATGGAAGGGACAAATGTAGAAGAGCATAGCGGGCGCTACATCTTAAGCTCTTGACTCACGCTCTCACAAGTATTAAATTTTCTACATGTGTGATGTTTCAAGCCCAACACGTGCCTTTCCAAATAACAAGTGTTAATTTTCATGTGGCTTTTCCTTTTGGTTGTTGAGACATTAGGTTTAATACCAACTTGTTATTTATTTATTTAATATTAAAAAAAAATGAATAATTTTCATTGGGACTATTAAAGAGCCATAAATCATAATCTTCATAAATCGTAATCTTCATGTGGAATAATTTTGATTCGTATTATCAAAGAACCTTGAAACATCATTTTTATGTGCTTGAGAGAAGTCATACGACTTTTCATGGACATAGTGGTTTTTTTAAATTTATATTAAATTTGGATGATGTAAATTTCAAAAAAACATATTAAAGTTTGGAAGACAATGTTTTTAATGGAAATTTATCTATATAAATTTGAAAAAAAATAAAAAACATGTTGTCTTTAATAACATCCACCCCAATTCACTTCGATGTTTTTTTTCCTATAATGCAAGACGTCCATATAATGATTTTAGACTTCGACCTCTCATTCACATGCCAAGTCACTCCCACATTGCAGAAAAGATTCAACATGACTCCTTCCACAACCACAAATTATAGAAGAAAGTCATTATCGTCAAATTATGTTGTTTCCTGCACACCAAGAAGAAATTGCATGTTCCCATTCTGGAAGAAACAACAGCAAAAGAAAAATCAAGTTATGAGCGAGGCCCGATCGAAATTGATAGTCGATCCCACATAGGCTCGATCAAAATCCTTCGTGGGAACCCATGAATACCGGGCTCCCGAGGTCATATCTTGCAAGGGCCACAACATCACTGTGGTTTGGTGGATGTTGGGAGTCTTCCTCTACGAGATAGTCTTCGGTCGAAATCCGTTTGAGGGCGCCGGAAGGAGTCCACGCTCACCAATATCATCACCCAATTGTTGAAATTCCCAGTCGACATGAGCAGAACCGGCTGAACGGAGAGATCAACCGCCGACATCGCGCAATCGAACGCCGCCCAGGATCTAATAAAAAAAATTTCATGGGATTGGCCTTAAATGACCAACTATGTGTTAATCATGGCTTTGTTCAGTTGACCCTTCTGTCAAGACCTTATAAGACTTTTATAAATTATGGTGTTTCAAGGATGCTCTCAGATGCAAACAATAACTTGCATGTTTATTGGCCACCTCAATATTGTCACTATTGCTAGCAAGTATGGAACTTGAGACCTACAATCTGTGAATTTTCCACTTTGCTGGGTTAGACCATAAGCTTCTATCAGCTAGGGAAATCATGTTAAATTTTGTATCATAGAAGGATGATCTTGGTTCATCTCAAATGATGTGTTTTCGTTATGTTGTCCTCTATTTGTCTAGCTAGAGTGCAATGCCATATTGGCAAGTTTTTTTTTTTTTTTTTTAATTCTTTGGTATAAGATCT
>CBVK0100043682.1:0-20520 GCA_900067695.1 Picea abies | reverse complement strand
TTTTTTTTTTTTTTTTTTTAATTCTTTGGTATAAGATCTATATTGTATTGTTTTGAAGCATTTGGATTGACATGTAGAGCAAGTGTCCTTTATAATTCATCAATTGTGAACTTTGAGAAAGCATTGCTCAAACCTGCCTGATGTAAAACTGTGTCAGAAAAGACTGGCTCGTTACTGCAATCTCCTGCTTAGTTTTAGCTTCTAGATGAATTTTCAGATGTTATCTTTTAAGAATTGCTAGAGTTTGAATTTCAGTGCAGTGTTTTGAATGAATGGGAGAATGGTGGATATCATGTATGAATTTCCACTCAAATGGTTCTATTCTAGTATTTCAATGCCTATTGAATTCATTGCTTTATTTCCAAGTTAATGTATGAGAAGTGATGGGGTTTCATTTTCGCGTCCGCGCAAATGGGAAGAGGTTGGCAAATTGGCAATCGACTGTACATGAAGACTCTGCTCACATTTACGTGGATGTTGTCTTGTTTCGCTGACCACTTGTCTCTGAGGGATGAGAAAATATGTCGAAGAGATCTAGCAATACAATTATACAAGGCCTCATTGTAGAATTTAAAAATTACCCACATTCTTAACAACCCCCAAAACCCCTATTACCCACAATCAAACAATGAAAAACACCAAAAGAGTGGAGGAAATTATTTATACTTACATATGTATTGAGTTGCCTAACAAAGTTGGATAAATTGTTGTGCTTGAAGTACTTGGGCAACAAGTCTTGTGGTCCTTCTGGATTCTCAGTATTTTGTTAATGCATACTTCATAATACTTCTCCTATTTTTGGACATAAATTTCAAACATAGTGCTTTTAACAACTTTTGCTCCATTTTTGGACTTCTTAGGTCCTACTTGTGTTTCTATATATGTCAGTTAAATCTTCAATGATTGATGATCCAGTTTTATATCTGGTTGGTTTGATTTTCACCAATTCCAATATATTCTTAGTAGTACATGCCAAATAGTCCCTCTTTATAATTTGCCTCTTTTGGAGAGAGTGGCCATTACTGTGCATTTTAATTTTGGATTTCTTATGTTGGAACGTTGTTGTTGTATATGGTAAGTTTTGATCCTCTGAAATTCAATCTTGCTAATATCTTTTCACAAAAAAACACATATTTAAATATTGAGTTCACAAGCTCATATTTATGGAAGCCAACCACAATATGGGCTCATCATTAGATTGTTGAAATAACATATAATATAAAATAAGGCACACTAAGTAGAATCACTAACAATAGAAGAATAATTGATATAAGATCTTACAATGATATAATAACCTTGTATTTTCTATCTTATGGTTATCTTTCCAGACTGCGACACTTTATCTTTTGTGACACTACTTTTACACATTCTTTAGTTGCACAGTGAACAATTATATTCCCCATTTGTATTGTTGCAACTTCTGTTTCCCCCTTTGTGGGTCATTCATATGCCTTACAACCTAATATGCTTGGTCCTACATTGAAATTTGTTTTTATCTTTCTAGGAAGTATATCATTGCAAAGTTCAAGCATAGTGTTTCTTATTGGTATTCTTGATATGTTGTTGATATCACTTATATAATGGAGATATTTTGTTGTACCCTATGTTGATGATGTGATGAAACGCAGAAATGGCATATGGTATAAAGCTTAAGTAAAAGGGGAAAAGTTTGCATGCATACTAATAAAAGCAAGCTAACCTATGGCCGAAGAAAAAAAATTAGGGGGGTTATGTGTGATAGGTGGTTGGGATCTCCTGTAATATTCCTTTTAAGCCCAACATGCCTATAAACAACGGTTTGAGGAACGAAAGTAATCCTTACATGCCCTACATCATCTTTCTCATTCCATATATTCTCCTTACATCACTCTTCTTTATATTTCTTACATCCATCCTTACATTCCATTGTTTTGTACTTTCATGCTGCCTTTCTTTTGGGGTAATTGAGCTTCGGTGAACTGTGCATTTTAAAACAAAAATCACTCTCGGAGAGACTTCATAACTCACAAGGTGCTCTTTTTGGTAATTTTAGGTTAGACCTACACTTAAACATGAATTTTCAAAATGATAACTCCAAATTGTTACCATTTGTCCTTAACTATGTTGACAAAAACAATTGGTAGGTTTTGATGAAAACATGGAGTGGCCTTTGGTCCATGTATGTGCATGAATAGTGTTATACTTGTTTTACATGTTTGATCACTTGGTGTTTTATGGTTACCTTAAGGTACTGAGTAAATAAGATTTTTAGGAGAACATGGAAGTAGACTCTCATCTACTTATGTATGTGCATGTAGGCTTATGCATATATCGCATGTTTGACCATTACTTTTGGAGGCTTCCCTGACTACATTAAACCCTCATGAATATTGGTTTCAATGGTGAAAACTCCTCATTCCTTGTCATTAGTTCCAACCCATTAAGAGATATGTACTTAATAAAATGGAGCAAATGCATACAAAAGGAAGTGGACATGAATTATTGCTCTAATTACAAATTATTAACTTGTTGGACACATCTTGGTCTTTCCTAAGCCAACTTTACTCAAGTAAGGACCTTACCTTCACACAAGTAAGACTGATACAGTGAGTTCCTTAAATGCGTAAGAAGAGCTTGGGACCAAGTGCTTACCTACCTTATCAAAGCTCAAGACTAAGACCTTACCTAAACTCAAATAAGACTAACACAATCAAGACCTTGCCTACCTAAGTAGAGTTCAAGACTAGGACCTTACTTGTCTAAGGAGAGCTAGCTTAGGTAAGACCTTTCAAGACCAACCTTTCTATATAGCTTAGTAAGACCATGACCTTTCCCATAACGAAAGTGTATCCTACAATGCATTCTCTTCGGTCTCACTTGCAATGCATTTATGTATTTATAAAAATATTGGAATTAAATTATTTTGTTTGCAATTTTTTCATGAAAATTACAACGAGAATCATAAAAAAAAAATTATATTGCCATTTTTTAATCTACTAATCATTTGTGACATGCTTATTATATGTTCTCCTTGTATGAATATTGATTTATGCTTCTATTAGTGCTAGACAATATGGCTTTTAAGTCAAAATAAATATTTTACTCCATCTAACTTTTGTTATATCATGTTTGTGGTGTTCTCTGGTGTAACGTTGTAAGCAATTGTGAAGGTTTATAGTTGTAGGGTTTAACTTTAATTGTTTTTAGTGAGAGTTCTTTTATTAATTGTTTTTTGTGAGAGTTGAGCATCTTGGTGTTCTCGGATCAAATATGCACTCCTTTAAACACGATGACTTTATGGATTATAAGTTCTATTTATGGAAATGAGTTCTTTTTTTATTGGTAAGATGTTATTCTCTCTATTGGCTATAGTCAAAGTTATACCAAACTAATTCCATTGAATGTTGTGGTTCGAAAATCCATATCATAGTAATATCATGTTTATAAGTATTGATCTAGACAAGGAATGTCACAACTGAATATTAGGAATGCCACAAGCTCACAATCAGTACTTGTACACTTCTTCATTCACTCCTTTTCTGTTTCAAATACGTTCAACACTTAAATCTCGCCCAATGTTTAGTTGTGAAAAATTATGCAACCCTGAACAACCCCATGAAGGCATTTCAAAGTTACGACTTGTAGGGTTTGTGAAAAATTCTACTCTACTTGAACATGTTACCTTGTCTTCGATACTCGATTTATTTGTTGGATTCTAGAATTGATGCCATGATTAGGGTTTATAAGAGCCTTGGGTTTCTTAGTCTTGAAAATCGTAGGAATTTGTGTCATGGTGCCCTGGAATCTCCAAAATATTGTAAGAATATCCAGTAATTTAGCTTGAAGGGTGTTTTCCATTTCAACCCCTTTGGGTTGTGAAAGATAGATGAGAATTGTCTAACACTTATTATCTCTTTGCTCGAACATCTATATCACATTTTTTGTGAAATCGTTTCTAAGATGCAAGACGTGCTAGGAATCAGTGATGACAATATTTTTTTTTTTGTTTTATTTAATTCTCATAACAAATTATGATGCAATCTTGAGTAACAAATAGCTTTAGATGATATCTATTTCACTTGTTCCATTGTTTGTTCTCTCACTAAATATGATGATCATAAAACATATGTTACTTGGTTTTTTTCGGCGTTTCCTTTTCCCCGCTTCGGGGATATGCTAGTTATTTGATAACCATTGAATTTTTTTATAAAATTGTTATATTAAAAGTAACAAATTGAAAATCAATGTAATTTGACTCC
Organism: Picea abies; assembly: GCA_900067695.1. Classification (NCBI taxonomy): domain Eukaryota; kingdom Viridiplantae; phylum Streptophyta; class Pinopsida; order Pinales; family Pinaceae; genus Picea; species Picea abies. Next base: position 16,282 of record CBVK0100043682.1, on the reverse strand, counting down.
AAACCAATTACAAGAATGGATTAAAATAATGATATCTCTCACATGAAGAATGATCACATTAAATGACTCATGACTCCTTAAAGTGATGGCTAGATCACACTTTTTGGTATTTTTTTAATTTTGAATTAAATATTGTAATATGAAAATACCTATTAAAAACACATAAAAATATTCATATCACTGTGTTCAACCAATAGAAAATTAAGAATTTCAAATTTAAAAAAATAAAAATATTTTTTATTTTTTTAAATATTAAAATTAGTAAAAGAAAATTTAGCAACTGTAGAAATCTGTATACAATCACAAACAACTAATTGCAAGTCAAAAAAGTTGACTCATAAACAATTACATATACTATCCCTATAACAAACTTAAAAAAAATGATTTGAAAACAAATAGCATCAACATATCTATTTAGTTATCTCTCCATCTTTCGAACTTAAGTAACACCAAAATGTCCAAATTTGATAATGTCTAAAATCTTGATTATCTTTTCTTGTAAATTTGATTATCATTTTTTATTACAATGATATTTAAATTATTGGTAAAAAATGTTGATAAATTTTGTAGAGAGGTATTTATTTATATATTTTTTATTTAAACACACACACACACACACATATATATTAATTCTACTTCCATATTTAATAAATTCAAAAATAAATTTACACTAATTTTAATATTAATAATGTGTTATAAAAAAAAATTCAAACTTTAATATTTTTTATCACTCTTTACAAAAATAAAAAATATACACTCAAAAAATTTAGAAATTCAAACCTCAATATTTTTTATCACTTTCTACAAAAAAAAATCATAAAATATACACCCAAAAAATTTAGAGGGGAGAGACATCAAATGAAATAATTCTACTCAATAATATTTTTTATCACTCTTTACAAAAATAATAAAATATACACTCAAAAAAATTAGAAATTCAAATCTCAATATTTTTTATCACTTTCTACAAAAATCATAAAATATACACCCAAAAAATTTAGAGGGGAGAGGCATCAAATAAAATTATTCTACTCAATAATGTAGGTTCTAAAACTTACTTTTGGTCCTTTGATCCATATTGTCAAACTTACTTTGTTGTTCGTGTACATCAATGCCTTGTTGTTTTTGACACATCAGTGTTTTAGTAGTTTGTAGTGCAGAAGATTACTTCAATTTGTGCATATAATTATGTTGACGCTTGAATCTGTCAGGACCGAAACGATAACCTCATGGGGATACAAACCCCCCTACATTTTTATAGAGGTGGTACTCCTCTTTATTTCAAGATTTTCTTGGAATTCTAGATTTTTAAAACAATATAGGACCTTGAGGAACTCTGTTGTGATATTCAAAGAAATATAAAGATTGGAGGAAAATAAAAAGGAAGAAAAAAGTTTTGTTTTTAAAGAGAGTTCCTGAGAGATGATCTTCACACTTCATATACTTGAAAAAGATAGACAAAATTTCCTCACATCCATCATAGTTAAACTAAAGATTTTTTATCACATAAAATAAAAGAAGATGGTTTTCATGCATAAGAGAACTTTAATAGAGTAAACACATGGGGAGCTCAAATAAAGATAATGATAGATCAATCTCAAATATTTTATACTCAAAACTCAGAGTTATAAAATACAGTCAAAACTGATCCTGAAATAGTTCTCTTGGGATTTCTAAAAAATATAGAGTCTATTACAAAGCCTTGAAATTTAGATGTGTTTGTCCTTAGGACTAGGATTGGGGTTCTCGTGGACCATAAAGAAAATATAAACAAGAAGTAAGTTGTAGAAAGAAGATGGTGGGTGATGACAGAGTAGCAAGACCTGGAAAGAAGACACAGAGAAGTTATCAGATTTCAGTTAAACCATTCTAGTCAAAGAAGCAGAGTAATTGGATGAAAAAATTGATAAAGAAAGCAAGATATGATCAGCATGAACTTACTATGATGGTCTCTCTCTTCATTCATTTGCTTATTATTGTCCTTTTATTATCTTCATTGACGATTATAGGAACTGTCTCAACTGCTTCTTGCCTTTCTTTGGTTAATTTGTCAATTGTTTTTTTGAACCAATCTTCAATGTAGTTTTTCATTGGTGCGACGTTCATTTCAAGCCTGATTTTAATGTTGAATAATTCACCTTCCAAGTCTCTTAAGTCAAGAGAAATACCATGTACTACTTCCTCAATATCTTGATTTTTCACGGAATAATCAACTAGCTAATTGTTTATTTCTTCTTCATTATATTCGAGTATGCCATACACATTTTTAGCCTTAAATATCTCAACTTGTTCGTCAACTTGTTGCTTTGTTACAAACACTGAATTGAGAATTAACTTAGGGTCTTGTACCTTGTTAGTGCCTCCTGCTAGATCTATCTCCCTGAGTCTTTTGAACAATTCTTCTATTTTTAGTATGGTTTCGTTGCATGCTTGGAAAATGTTATTCAAATTCTTAATCTTTTCCTTCCAACAAGAATTTAGTTGTTTTATTCGACTTGGAGAAGGCAGATCCTCTTCTCTTCTTTTCAATTTTGTTGTGTTTGAGACTTTAATTCCAAATGGAAAGACAACATCAACGTAGAAACCTTCTTCGTTTTTAAAAACAGATTGCAGATACTCATGAAAGGAATGTGCCCTTGAGCCAAAAGAAACAATATTTTTTGATACCTCTCATGCTTCTGTTATTAGTGACATTCACTTTTTAATATTTTTCTCTACATAACTTCGGACAACTGTGAGTAGACTTGAAGATCCTTTCAACTTAATGGCGAGTGTAGTTGGTTTGACCATTGATAGAGGACTTGCTAAGATTGGAAGAGGTATTAAGGCATTTTCCAATTTTCTGATCCTTTCTTTTAGCTTGGCATTTTCAGCTTCTAATCCATCAATAGAATCGTCAAGAGCATCCCCGATTTCCTTGTGAATTTTAGAGATTTGGGACGACCGCATGTCCTTCAGCTCAACCTTTGAGTGATATTTTCTCTTTTTATTTTTCTTATCACTTCTTTCTACAATCAATTTTTTAGACTCCTTATAAAAAATAACACTTTGAAAAGTGAAGGATTCCTCTTCACTAAAAGTCTCATTTGTGACGGTTTCCAATAAAGAATTTTGTTGAGTTATATTTTCTGGTTGTTCCATCGCGGGAAATATTTTCTCAATATCCACCTCTAGCTCCATGTCATCCGGAGAAAATTTTTAGATGTTGTTTTCTATAAGGTTGTCATTTTCCTCTTGTACTAAGTTCTTCATTTTCTTCCTCACAGGGAAATGCGGGAACGATCTTGGAGTTGTATAATTCTCTAGCTTGGCACTTACTTCTCCATGCACCATGCAACAAGTTCTTTACAATCAAAAACCTCAGGAACACACCCTGCGTGAGTGCTTTCGGACGCCCACATTACATCTTTCTGTGCAGGAGAAGAGGAATAATATGAATATGCTCTAGACCACTGAAAGTTCTGGTCTTCATGACCAAAGATATTTAAAGTATCACCAAAAAATTGTTGTCTAGATGTTGTTGCCATTAGGTTGACGGGAGTATTTTTTTGCTGGATAATAACTTGAAATAAATATTTTCGGAGAGATGACAATAATATAATCCTTTAGAAAATGGTGAATTAATGCAATTTAATTAGTAATCTCCTTGAGTCTTTCACCATCAATGACAATCCTTTCGGAGCCTGCACAATCAGTTGTTAGCATTAAACAACATTTAATACATATTGGGAAAAGCACAAGAATGGCGAGGATGGACGAGAGCAATTTCTAATATGAAATTTTTCATGAACGCGCCAACCCGGGAACCCACGAACTTACGATTATGGATGATCAAAAATATGTTAAGTGTAGAAAGGCGATTGGTTAGACTTGCATGCAAGAGAAAAATACTTTATGGGCTCGGGACCCACGACAAATGTGATGGTCGTAATGTGGATCACAGAATTTTGGGTGAAAAGTGGAGATCGTGGAACTTGGATAATGAAAGCTCTAACCCGCGAACCAACGAAGTTGGAAAAAATGGCTAAGTGTAATGTAGCAAGGCGGTCGGTCAGACTTATGACATAGAAAATTGGATGGGGAAGAAGGCCCTCCAACCCGCCTACTCGCGAACCCATCGATTTTTTAAATACGACTAAGTATGTTAACTGGAAAGGGACATAAGAAGGGGAAAATGAAAGAGGGAAACACAGGTAGGTATAGAAGGGAGAAGAAATGGAAAATACAAAGGGGAAGGAAATTTTGGAAACAGGAAATGATCTCAACAGCTGGCTCCAACTGTGGGATGATAACCCCCTATGGATTGTCAAGAATCCAGAATCTTCATGACAGGTGGTTCCATCCATTGGGCTATGGGGTCAACGGTAAGAATATACAATCTAAGTAAAAGAAAAACATGTACAAGGAAATGAGAAAATTCCAGGTGAAGAAACCTTTAAAATGTTGCCCATTAACTTGAAGCATTAACATTTTACTCTTCATATATTTGAGCATATAAGAATTAAGACCCATGATTTTTTCAATGATGTACGGTCCGATCCAGAGTGCTTCGAATTTTGTGAGCATTGATGGTTTCTCCTTAGCTTTTTTCCAGAGTAACACCAGTTCGCCCTTCTGAAATTTCTTTACGGTTGTATTCTCATCAAAATATCTATTGATACTTTGTTGTCTCTGAGAAGTTCTATTCATGGCTTTACTTCATTCTCCCTCCAATTTCAATAACCGATTGACCCTCTTTTGCATAGGTGAAAAATCTTCTACGTCCTATGTATTGACTACAAAAGTCAAGGCATTCAGCTCAAGGTTGATTGACATGTTTGCTTCTTTCTCATAAACCAATGTATATGAAGACATCCTAGTGTTCTCTTTTGGAGTCATTATGCTCGCCCACAATGCATCGAGAAACTTTAAATGCCAATTCCTTTGGTTCTTATCAACAATTTTATTCAATATTTGAACGAGCGTTTTATTGGTGGATTTTTCAAGAACATTCCCTTGTGGATAATAGTTTGATGATTGCCCCATAACAATTCCATATTCTCCACAAAATTCTGTAAAATTTGATCCAATGAAAATCAACCCATTATCAATGATGAATTTTTCTAGGACACTGAATCTTGATAAAATGTTATCTTTGAGAAACTTAATCAATTCTTCAGAATCAACCCTTTTTAATGCCACTGCTTCTGGCCACTTTGTAAAGTAATCTATAGCGATGAGAATATATATATATATGTTATTTACTTGACTTTGGATTTATTGGTCCAATGACATCGAGTCCCCATTGGGAAAATGGTTGTTCTATAAATATAGGTTGCAATAGCATTGCATATTTTTTCATTTTCCTTGAAAATTGTTGACAAGATACCTACTTCCTTATCGTAGCATATGAGTCTTTAAAAATAGATGGCCAATAAAAACTAGCTCTTATTATCTTATGGGCGGTGGTGGTAGGTGCAAAATGTCCACCACATATTCCTTCATGGAATTCTTTCATCAATTCTTGAGCTTTCCTTTCATCAACACATGTCAACAATATACCATCATAGTTCCTCCTGAACAATATATCAACAATCATCACATATTGAATCAACTTCATCTTCAATGTTCTTCACTCTTTAGAGTTCATGGAGATTGGAAATTTTCTAGACCTCAAGTAAAATATAATATCTCTATACCATTCTGAATCTTCCATGAGTTCTCCTACTGGAATCCTAGATTTGTTTTGCAAAGAAACTGGATTGGCTTTTAGCCCACATAAATATTCTTTTCTAGAAGCGGGATGGTCGAAAGAGGAGTTGGCTATGTTGAAAGGGCTCTCGCCTTTTGAGGTGAAACCAATTGATGAGGGTTTTAAATATCTTGGTTGCTATCTGAAACCAAATTGTTATTCTAAGATGGATTGGATTTGGCTGGTGAAGAAATTTGAGAAAATGATTGCTAGCTGGAGTCATAGATGGTCGAATTTGGGGTGTAGAGTTACTCTTGTAAAATCTGTATTGGAAAGCATTCCTGTTTATTGGCTGTCAATAGCTAAAATCCCTAAAAGTGTTTTAAATACTATTAGAATAAGGATATTTAGTTTTCTTTGGAATGGGAAAAAGACAAAAGAAGGGTTCCACCTGGTGAGCTGGAATCAATTAGCAACACCAAAAAAGATGGGAGGGTGGTGTTGGCGTTGGAAGTCACTCCTGGATTGCGACAGGAGCAGAGCCCAACGCCCATCAGTTTATGTCATGAATAAATTTAATGGGTGATCGAATGGGTAGAAACCCAGGAAGGTATCACTCTAACTCAGGGACCAGGCTTGGTATGTAAAGAACAAAGGAGGTCTTGATCTAACTTTCGTCAGTGAGTTGATTGTAAAACGAGCAGGTGGAAGACTTGGTGAGAGGAGTGAGCAAGATTGCCTCGAGCATCAGGCCTTTCAACAACTTGAGGAAGAAAAGCTCAGAATACAAGATCCTCTTGGTTCTGAATTTCGGGGCACTGAAGGGTGACTTGACTGGATCCTCCAATTCCAAATCATTCAGCGTTGAGAAAATACAAGAACTGATTAGAGACAATGCAACTATTACAGTGATCCAACCTACATCATCCTATAACAACGCAACTTGACTGGATCCTCTAATTACGAGTTGTTCTAACACAGTGTAAACAAAGAGATGGAAAGAAGCTGACATTCATAAGGCAAGAAGTCTCAAGTGCCAATACATAACCAGAGCAACCAGTGCTTCATTAAAACTTTACAATCAAGAGCCTAGCTCAACCATCGATCCCTTCAAAAATACAAAAACCGAGTGCATATACTCAGAAAAATTCGTCCAACAGAGGCGTGCTCGGACCTCTAAGGCATGGCGTCCCTTCAGTCAAATTCGGACGAAAATCCTTCATCAGACGTCACCTTAACTTTGCATGGCCTTTGCAGGGGAGGTAGCTGAAACAGTAAAGTTCAACCTATCGTGTGCAGGTTCTTTGGTCGGACAAGAACATCAGATCGACATGGGCTTTTCAGATCAATCTGCACACCAGACAGTCTTGGGCAGACCACCTGCCAGAACCTCCATGCCTCACATTTAATGAGTGAGCTGAGGTTTCAACTACCTCCATCCACCTTCATTCATTTTTAGCGAGGACCAAGATTGAGGTCGAGCTGAACTGGTCCCTAGAGAACACGGTGATCCCTTCTGCAGCTAAACCCGACGCTTTGACATTTTGCGCAATTCTTTCTATCGCCCCCAAGTGACCACGAGCTGTGACCCTGTGCCTATCTCCAAAGGCGCTTTCGGCATTTCACATTTCGTGGATGGGAGGAGGCTGCTCCTTGTGCTTCAAAGCTACGAAAGGCGAGGTGGCGATATAGCCCAATTGCGCGCCATATACCCCTCCTTGATCGGGCGCCCTGGATCATTTCGGCGAGACTGTGGGCCCGGGTCCTGGATGCCTTCAGCACTTCGCGTCTCGCGGCTGGGAGGAGGTTGATCCTTGTTCTTCAAAGTCGCGATGCGCGAAGAGGCGATAGAGCCTAATCGTGCACCATGCGTTCCTCTGGATGGACGGTCCTGATTATCTTGGCAATATGGTGGGCCCAAGTCCTGAGCGTTTTCGACGCTTCGCGTCTCATGGATGGGAGGAGGCTGCTCCTTGTGCTTCAAAGCTACGAAAGGCGAGGTGGTGATATAGCCTAATCGCGCGCCACGTACCCCTCCTTGATCGGGCGGCCTGGATCATTTCGGCGAGACTGTGGGCCCGGGTCCTAGATGCCTTCGACACTTCGCGTCTCGCGGCTGGGAGGAGGTTGATCCTTGTTCTTCAAAGTTGTGATGCACGAAGAGGCGATAGAGCCTAATCGTGCACCACACGTTCCTCTGGATGGACGGTCCTGATTATCTCGACAATATGGTGGGACCAACTCCTAAGCGCTTTCGGCGTTTCGCGTCTCGTGGATGGGAGGACGCTGCTCCTTGTGCTTCAAAGCTACAAAAGGCGAGGTGGAGACATAGCCTAATCGCGCGCCACGTACTCCTCCTTGATCGAACGACCTGGATCATTTCGGTGATATAAGCGCTATCCATTGCGCTAATCCTGGCGCAACTCTGCTAACCGCGATTACCCGCCGACCGTCGATTTGCTCTATAGATGGATCTTGGCCGCTGACAACATAGCTTCGCCCACTCACTTGATTGGTAGCCTGAAATGAGATTTTTCTGTGCTCCGCTTGGGCGCTTCTCGTGCAGCCTGCAGACTTGGATACTCTTATGCCCGAGACAATAATTGTTGCTAACATTAGGCTCCATGGGGGATAGAGTCGTCCCTATGATGCTCTAAGGAATCTTTTGCAGTTCCAGTGCCTTGCTATTGGGCTATGGAGTCTGGCGAAACACCCTGCTGAAAATATAGGTCGAAAAGTAAAAACAAAACAAGATAAACATGTATGCTCAAAGAGCTTATTTATGTACAATCCTAAACTAATAAAATCCTTTACATGGGGCTAGGTGAAAGCAAACTTCCACCATAGCCATTCAAGCAACTTCCTGAACAAAAGCTCTTTCCTTTTGTCGATGATTACAAACAGGTGGTGTAATCGTGACAGTAGAACGATTACGCTCTTCAACTCCTTACTGAAGTCGAGATGAAAAAGGGAGGCTCCAAATTGTGAAGGAAATACAACTCCATGTATTCCTTCACGGGCTCATAGGACCAGTGGCAAACTCCAAAAAAATGGCGACAGGCAGCCTCCTCTGCTACACAATTGTTCACGTGTGGCTGAATATCCCTGGTGAGCACTGGTGGGTGGACAACTAACATAGGCTGACAGTTCTCAGGTGTTGGCTGCTTGCTGACTGGCTCTAGACAAAAAGCAAAATGCTCCTCTGGCTCTCCTTCTCGGCTCTCCCAAGGGTTAGATTCATAATGGTCATAAACATGACTAGTGGAAAAACTTTGCTCTTCCTTGTACTGCTCAACGTCTCTTGAAGGACTGGGACGACTAATTTCCTCGTGATAAATTTCCTTAGTGAACAGAGGACAAGGCTTTGCGGTCTGTTCTTGGAAATCCAGCATATCGAGCTCAGAATCTGATTCGTAGTTGTCATACATAGGCTGGCTTCTCTGATCAGCAAAAGGTGATGTGGGGTTCTGCTGCTCCTCTTCCAAATAATCATCAAAGTCGGGGGAGAACAAAGCTTCTCCATCTTGCAAAACTGGAACTATCTCCCGATCTTCCATTTCGACCCCGAATGTAAACACATCATGGGAAATATCACGAAGAAAAAGAGAACAATCCATTTTTACTATCGCTTCCTCCTTTAAATATGGGACAATAGGCTTATCAGGGGCAGAACCTAATGTCTCTATGGCTATGAAATCTTCAATATCCTCTTTAACAGAGCTGCCAAGAACATCTGCCTCAAGGATTGGAAATTCCACTTCGTTGTCTTTGGATTCCAACCTTACTAGTTGGGCGGTGATAGATTTTATCAGTTCCCAAGTTTTGCCCAAAGCATCTTCTTCCTACTCGGGATTTTCATCATTCTCATAACCTTCCTCTGATGCAGACGAATGGGGATGGGAAAGCACTGATTTCTGATCCAAGTCATCAGGATCATCCTCACAACCTACGTAAGAAACATCTCCATCTGGTATATAGTTGTTGTATCCCTCACAACAATTATGAAAAATTAACTCAAAGGGATAAAGCTTCTGACAATAGGCGGTGAAAGCTGCATGAAATTCTGCGAGTGAAGAAATGCTAGCAGAGGGTAAAGAATGATACCATTTACGAGCATCCCCTGCTAAAGAGAACATGAACATTTTCAATAATACATCCTCATGATGTATCTCCCATTGATGCATGAGTTCATGAAACTCCCAGAGATGCTGAGCAGGGTTGTCCTCTTCACGCTCTCTAAATTTGGGCAAATAATCGCTCCATTCATTCAGAGAAGGGATATCATTAGGAAAACCAGGAATAGCAGAAAAATTAAAAGGAGCAAACCTCCGAGCCAGGATTTTCTCCATATCGAACCAGTGGAGTCGCCAATTGATCCTCGAATCATGGAGTCGCCAGGTGAAAAATGGGCAGCTTCGAATGTGTCTGGTCTTTGTTCACCATCAAAGGCCAGATCTTAACGTTGTCGTTACCCAAGGGAACTTCTCAAGCTGAGAAAGCAGCTATTGAAACCTTCTTGAGAAAGATCCTCGGGGTCAGTGTCACATACCCACTACCCAAATCATAATTTTTCGTTCAATTCTTCGACAATGAGAGTCCCCAAAGCTTGCATCAACAAAATGTCAACTCGAAGCAACGGGTCTTTCATTCGCCTATACAGCTCTCTACACCTAACCGTAGTCTTCCCCTGATGAAAATTTCAGGTTTTCGGGGTTTTGTCCTTTCTAATGTCGAGGGTTCCTATGCCCTCGATTCTCCGATCTCCGATGAGCTCTCTTCCGGCCTTAGCCCCTCCGGGCTATGGCCTGGTCCACACGACCGTGCTCACGAGACCGCAGCCTTACCTCCTCATCGGGGTTTTGACACTCGTGATGTCCCAACAATTTGGTTCACCGATCCCCAAATCTCGATACACTCCTATACTACTTTAGCCTCCCGGGTTAAGTCTTTAGTCCACGTGACCTCTAGCTCACGAGACCGCAGCCTTGTCCCCCATTGGGGTTTCAGACTTTCCAATGACGAAATGCAAATGCTCCCAGGACTCGCGATTCCTCGAATCTCGACGTGCTCCTTTCGCGTTAGCCCTCCTGACTATAGGCCTCGAACCATATGACCGTTAACCTGTGACCCCGGTCTTATCTCTTATCGGGGTTCGGGGTTTCGCGTGTCGAAATGCACCAAACCTCTTGTCAACAGAATCCCCGATTTCCCGATGCACAGATCCCTGATTTGACGTCACCAGGAAGCCCTGCCTCCATAACCAAAATCAACGACGGCGAGCAGTCGCTAAGATCAATGGCTCCTAATCTGCCGAATCCCAACGTGCTCCCTACGCGTTAGCCCTCTTGGCTCAGCTCCTGGCCAATACGACCTTATCCCTGTGACCGCAGTCTTACCCTTTCATCGGGGTTTCGGGGTTTGCGAGGTCAAAATACATTCGCCCACGGGACTCGCGATTTCTCGAATCCCGACTCTCCGCTGCAGTGACAGTTGGCTTCCACTATGGCGCTTTCCTCCTTATCGGGGTTTCGGGGTTCGCGGTTTCGAAATGCAAAGTTTCCGCGTCCACAGAATCCCCGATATGTCGATCCCCGATTTGTCGATGGACGACCTCCTGTCGGGCCTTCCTCCGATGGCATCGATCTCCTCCACGCGTCCCTTCTAGATGGACGGTTCTGATCTTGTCGGGATATCGCGATTCGCGATTTCAAAAGGCATAAACTCCACGTCCACGGGATTCCCGATACCCCGATAGGCCAAATGCCGATGGATGGCTTCCTTATCGGGACTTTTCCCAATGGCACTGATGATTGCCACGCGCCCTTCTCAAATGGACGGTCCCGATTAATTCTCGGGGTTTCAAGACTTTTGATGTCCCGATCCTTTCAACCTCAGGAACTCCGATTTTCCGATGGCTGCTATGCCGACTCTGGCTCGATCTCCGCCACGTGTCTTTTGCTAACGGATAGACCAGATCCAATGTCGCGATTCAGAGTTTTCTATACCCCGATGGCAGAATCCTCTGTCCACTCCAAACCCTGGGTGTCGATATCCCAATTGTTCGCTCGATTTGTCATTTATCCCTACACTACCATCTCGGAACCTTAAGAGGGTCATTCCTCCTCGTACAGGGTTATTAAGACTTACCCATTCGAGTCCCTTTTTCCAAGTTCCTGGTAAACCTTTCCAAGGAGAGAATTTATGTATAGAGATCTATACCGGGGCGTTCCCGAAGACAGATAGGGGTGAACAGCTTCCCAAGAACGGGCTGGGAGCCTAACGTAGTTCGACTCATGTCTAATTAAATTCATTTATCAACATAAGCCATGTGTGGTCTTTCTGTTATAGACATATATCTAACATTACTTATTCAAAACGTTGCACATACATTCTTATACTGTAATTTGTTCACTATTTCACAGTTTATGTGCATATATGTCAGCATATGAATTTCAAGATGCAATATGAGCAAAACACTTATGAGCAAAATACTTATCAGAAAATAACTTCAGAAGTGGGTGCGACTACTGAGAGGGGTGCTTGTTTCCACCCAACCGTAGGCTCAACGATTCCCAATGGATTTACCGCTAGCCACCCCCGAGCTGAGACCACGATGCTCTGAGACTGCGTCTCCCTGTCTGCCAGTGACCAGGAGCGGAGGTTGCAATCCTCCCTCCCTGCTATCACTCACTCTGCGTAAAAACAAATGCCAGAGTTCCCCTCGCGTCTGCCCCTACAATCGCTTCTACCATACGCCTTATCCTCTCACAAGGTTGCGTGTGGCACAATTACCCTCGCGCCGATCAGGCCTGACGGCTTTACGGATGGGCGGTTCACCATCCCATCCCTCATCAAGCCGCTTGCCTACCAGCCTGCGAGACATTAAATTTGGGGGCCAACGAGCCGCTTTTGGTTCTCCGGGCCAGTGGAGTCCAAATACGATATTAATTCAGGGTGAAAGTTAATGCCACCTTTTCAGGTGCCTTCCACCGCCATCGTGGTCTCTTTTCTGCACATCCCCTCTCAGCAGTCCTGCAATAAATTCAAAATATTATTCACATTCATTGACCTCTTCCTGCAGGTCCATTTACATCACATATTCATACTTATGATTTTGCCATAGTCCTTGGCCAGTCCAGTTATATTTACAAACTGGGGGAAACAGGGTGTTACAGTTAGCTTTCAGGTGCACTAAAAATAACTACAACTGAGACAGTGAAGTGGAAACATTGGAGTCGCCACAGTGGAGTTGCCAGGTGCACAGTAGCAATCTTGCAGGGCTCTGATGTCTGATGCACCTTCAGAATCAGAGGCTCAATGTCGTTCTACCCAGGGAAAATCTTCAACTTCGTTCCCGGCAACGGCGCTAGAAATGTTGGCGTTGGAAGTCACTCCTGGATTGCGACATGAGCAGAGCCCAACGCCCATCAGTTTATGTCACGAATAAATTTAATGGGTGATCGAATGGGTAGAAACCCAGGAAGGTATCACTCTAACTCAGGGACCAGGCCTGGTATGTAAAGAACAAAGGAGGTCTTGATCTAACTTCCGTCAGTGAGTTGATTGTAAAATGAGCAGGTGGAAGACTTGGTGAGAGGAGTGAGCAAGACTGCCTCGGGCATCAGGCCTTTCAACAGCTTGAGGAAGGAAAGCTCAGAATACAAGATCCTCTCGGTTCTGAGTTTCGGGGAACTGAAGGGTGACTTGACTGGATCCTCCAATTCCAAATCATTCAGCGTTGAGAAAATACAAAAACTAATTAGAGACAATGCAACTATTACAATGATCCAACCTACATCATCCTATAACAACGCAACTCGACTGGATCCTCCAATTCCGAGCTGTTCTAACACATTGTAAACAAAGAGATGGAAAGAAGCTGACATTCACAAGGCAAGAAGTCTTAAGTGCCAATACATAACCAGAGCAACCAGTGCTTCGTTAAAACTTTACAATCGGGAGCCTAGCTCAACCATCGATCCCTTCAAAAATACAAAACTGAGTACATATACTCAGAAAAATTCGTCCAACAGAGGCGTGCTCGGACCTCCAAGGCGTGGCGTCCCTTCAGTCAAATTCGGACAGAAATCCTTCGTCAGACGTCACCTTAACTTTGCACGGCCTTTGCAGGGGAGGTAGCTGAAACATTAAAGTTCAACCTATCGTGTGTAGGTTCTTTGGTCGGACGAGAACATCAGATCAGCATGGGATTTTCAGATCAATCCGCACACCAGACGGTCTTGGGAAGACCACCTGCCAGAACCTCCATGCCTCACATTTAATGAGTGAGTCGAGGTTTCAACTACCTCCATCCACCTTCATTCATTTTTAGCGAGGACCAAGATCGAGGTCGAGCTGAACTGGTCCCTAGAGAACGCGGTGATCCCTTTTGCAGCTAAACCCGGCGCTTCGACCTTTTGCGCAATTCTTTCTATCACCCCCAAGTGACCACGGGTTGTGACCCTGTGCCTATCTCCAAAGGCGCTTTCGTCATTTCTCGTTTCATGGATGGGAGGAGGCTGCTCCTTGTGCTTCAAAGCTATGAAAGGCGAGGTGGCGATATAGCCTAATCGTGCGCCATGTACCCCTCCTTGATCGTGCGACCTAGATCATTTCGACGAGACTGTGGGCCCGGGTCCTGGATGCCTTCGGCACTTTGCATCTCGCGGCTGGGAGGAGGATGATCCTCGTTCTTCAAAGTCGTGATGCGCAAAGAGGCGATAGAGCCTAATCGTGCAGCACACGTTCCTCTGGATGGACGGTCCTGATTATCTCGACAATATGGTGGGCCCAACTCCTGAGCGCTTTCGACGCTTCACGTCTCGTGGATGGGAGGAGGCTGCTCCTTGTGCTTCAAAGCTACGAAAGACGAGGTGGCAATATAGCCTAATCACGCGCCACGTACCCCTCCTTGATCGGGCGGCCTGGATCATTTCGGCGAGACTCTGGGCCCGGGTCCTGGATGCCTTCGACACTTCGCGTCTCGCGGCTGGGAGGAGGCTAATCCTTGTTCTTCAAAGTCGCGATGCACGAAGAGGCGATAGAGCCTAATCGTGCACCACACGTTCCTCTGGATGGACGGTCCTGATTATCTCGGCAATATGGTGGGCCCAACTCCTGAGCGCTTTCGACGCTTCATGTCGTGTGGATGGGAGGAGGCTGCTCCTTGTGCTTCAAAGCTACAAAAGGCGAGGTGGCGACATAGCCTAATCGCGCGCCATGTACCCCTCCTTGATCGGATGACCTGGATCATTTCGGTGATATAAGCGCTATCCATTGCGCTAATCCTGGCGCAACTCTGCTAACCACGATTACCCGTCGACCGTCGATCTGCTCTATAGATGGATCTTGGCTGTTGACAACATAACTTCGCCCGCTCACTTGATTGGTAGCTTGAAATGATATTTTTCTGTGCTACGCTTGGGCGCTTCTCGTGCAACCTGCAAACCTGGATACTCTTATGCCCGAGACAAGAATTGTTGCTAACAGGTGGGGCATAAAGAATATTTATTCCTTTGGGAAAGCTTTGGTTGCAAAAACTTTATGGAGATGTCTTATGAATCAAGGACTGTGGCATGAGGTGGTAGTAAAAAAATATCTTAGGAAGAAGACAATAGTAGAGTGATTCAGAGAGGGAAGGAAAAATTGGGTGGGCATTTCAAACATATGGAGAGCACTTATTACACCAATGCCCATTATTACTGATTGGTTGGCTTGGAAGCCTGGTAATGGGAAAGACATCAGGATAGGATTTGATCCTATGATAGGATCTCATACTTATTATAAGATGTCTAGAAATCTGATACAAGCTTTGAAGGCTCAAGGTATTGAATTTCTAGCTCAGGCAGGGATACAGGAGGGGGAGCACCTTATGGCTCCTAGATGGAAAAGGGCAGAGGATTTAGGACTGGAGGGAGAGCTCTTGATTGAATGGAATAATTTTATAAAATGACTTGTAGGCTCTTGTTTTGAGCTGAACAACGATAAAGATCTTTTGTTATGGTCATGGGACACAAAATTTGGACAGGTCTTTGCTAAACAAGCTTATGATATCCAGATGGAAGAATTTAATGGAGATGTTTCAGCTTTTTGGCACTGTGAGATTTGGGGCTGGTTGCTACCTTTAAAAATTAAACTTTTTGTGTGGCTTTTACTTGAGAAGAAAATCCTTACTTGGGAAAATTTATCTAAAAGAGGATTTGAGGGTCCTAGTAGGTGTGTCTTGTGTGAGATAAGCGAGGAAAATTCAAACCATCTTTTTGTGGAATGTAGGTTTACAAAGGACATTTGGATTAATATTTTAAAGAAGTTAGGAATTGAGAGCAGATGGGAAGGAGATAAGATTGGAGATTGTTACGAAAACTGGTTAAAGAAGAATGGTAATTGGAAAGAGCTACTTGGTTTTTTATGCTGGGAAGTGTGGAAACAGAGGAATTTAGTTATTTTTGAAGGAAGGCCTACTAATAAAGAAAAAGTTTGTAATAGTATTTGATCCGGATTATTTTCAGCACGAAATGAGAGCGGAGAAATAATAAAGAAATGCACAGAGATATTGCGTATATCCAATAATATAACATAAATATATCAGAGATGCAACCATAAACACAGAGA
>CBVK0100043681.1:20776-32383 GCA_900067695.1 Picea abies | reverse complement strand
TTTTGAGCCATTTGGAAAAGGTGGGTGGCCCCCAATATCCACCTGGATCACATGTCTTCTTATTCTGTTTATTAGGGTATCCTATTTTTAGGGATTGCATTGGTAATCTACATTCTCTGGTTTTATGACCATAGTTGTTGCATTTTTACATTTAATATTGAAATTTTGCAAAGGATCAAATGAGTTGTAGTTTCTCTTCTCTGTATTGTGCCTATTGTTCTTATATCTTTGGACATTTTTGTTATTTTACTGTCCATAAGCTTTGCAGTGTACTTTCTTATGTTTAAAATTATTGCAAGAGTAATAGTATCCAATGAATAGATATTTATTAGTGTGATTCCTTCTAGTGATTGCATTCTTCCTGACATTTTTTACTTTAGTAGGGAATGTTGATTTATTTTTATGTGGAACAGTGTTCAATAGTATCATATTTTCCTTATTATCTTCTCTTCTTAAGGAGCCCTTTAGAGCATCTGTATAACTAATTGTTCTTTTGACAGATCCTTTTGATGTAGAAGTTGAGTCTTGGGTGTATCCCAAACCAATCTTGTTGTTTGGTGACCTTTGACTACTGAGAATTTCATCCAAGATCTTTGAACTATTTCAAAAGTTTGATCTCTTCTTTTCTTTCTCAAGTTCACTTTTTAGCATCTTAATCTTAGCTTCTAGTTTCTCACATGCATGCTTTTCATCACTAAGTTGTTTTAAAAAGATTTCTTCAGTTTATTAGCTTCCAAGAGCTGGGACTTCAAATCATTGATGGTCTGTTCTGACTCCTTGAGGGTTTTGGAAACTTCCCTCTCTCTTGATTTAGTAGCTTCTTTAATCTCTAGAAGCTCTCTTCTTAGTACCCTATTTTGTTTTTTAGTTTTTCCCAGTTCTTTAATTACACTATGGATTTCTTCTTTGAAGTTCCCTTCTTCTTCATCTTCTGAATGTTTATCATATTGAGTTTTCATTCCCATAAATAGAAGCTATGAATCTTCATCTTCACTTATTTATGAAGAGTTGATGTCTTCTTTAGAGTAGAAGTTTTTCTTTTTCTTATAAAATTTCTTCTTGGATTGGTTTTCCTAGTTGTGAACTTCTTCATCAGTTTCCTCCTGCATGGGATAGGGACATTTGTTAGCAAAGTGTCCAATTATGCCACAGTTAAAACATTTGAAAGGTAACTTTCCTTTATATTTTCCAAATCCTTTCTGAAGTTTCTTTATAAAGTTGGCCTCTTCTACATCTGATATATCCGATAACTTATCATTGGTCTTTTGCTCTTGCCTCATCTTTGTCTTAGATGCTTTAAAGGTTGTTTCATATTTTGTTGATTTATCATTCCATGTTCTCATTTCATATGCTGTAAAAATTCCATGAAGTTGATAAGTTGTGAGTGTGTTTAGATCAGATCTATCTTCAATTGAAGAAATCTTTGCATCATATCTCATAGGTAATGACCTTAGTAATTTTTGCACAATAGGTTTATCTATAATTTCTTCTCCTGATGCTCTTATTGAATTAACCACTTCATCTACCCTATGAAGGTACTCAACAATATTTTCCTCTTCTTTCATTTTCATATTTTCAAATTGAGTTCTATAGGTCTATAGTTTGGCTTCCCTGACTTTTTCATCTCCTTCATATACAACCTCCAATTTTTCCCAGATTCTTTGGCCAATTTACAATGCATAACCTTTACACAGATAGAATTTGTCAACCCTCCTAGAATTACATTAACTTCTCTTGAGTTGTTATTGTAGATTTTCTTTCCTATAGTATATCTGGGTGGAGTAGTTGGTGTAGTGTAACCATCTACAACAGATTGCCAGACATCAAAATCAAGAGACAACATGAATTTTTTCATTCTTATTTTCCATAGAGCATAGCCTCCCCCATTGAACAATGGTGCTTTGTTGTTAGACATTCCTTCTTGTTGATCCATCTTCAATATCTACCTTTCAATTGTTATATTGTGCTGAAGGCACCTGCTCTGATACCAATAGTTGGAATACTGAGAGGGGGGGTGAATCAGTATTCCCCTTTTTAACAATTAGCAGTTAATTTTTATATATATATTTTTTTATTACCACAATGAGTCAACAATGAATTGTATGCAAAATCAATTATATAAATATATTTAACATGATTTACAAGTTTTTATAAAGAATAGTGAAGGACACCAATCCTTTTTAGAGCACCAACTCTAGGAGACACAGATCCCCTTCTTCAGGGCACCAACCCTAGGAAGAAATGACTCCCTTGTCTTTAGGGCACCAACCCTAAGAAGCACCAACTCCCTTTCCTTTAGGGAACCAACCCTAGGAAGCACCAACTCCCTTATATTTTACAATTTTCTTAGTAAGGATATGAATCCTTCCATGCTCCTCCTTTCCACCCTCACTACATTAGTATCTTCAATTTTCCTTCTTGGAATCTACTTCTGCTTTTGATCTTCTTATCTGGACTGCGGAGAATCCTTCCATGCTCCTCCTTTCCACCCTCACTACATTAGTATCTTCAATTTTCCTTCTTGGAATCTGCTTCTGCTTTTGATCTTCTTATCTGGACTGCGGAGACACTTTCTTCTCACCATGATTTCTCATTTATATACTCTTCCAACTGGTGTGAGATATGAAACATTGTGTCCCTTTTTTTGGACCATTGCACCTCTTCATTAACAATAATCTCATTTATTAGTTTTCTTTATTCAAATATTATCGAGAAGCCTTTTCAATTAAATGAAAATTATTTTTCATTAATCGATCACAGGTATGGATCGATTTCATTTAACTTAATTTCATGTCTTTGAAAATATTTGCAGAAATCAAATTTTGTATAGGTGCTTTCCTTCAAACCATTTACATGTGACCACAAGCACAGAACCATGAGATTATTATTTTAAGTGTTGCCTCTTATTTCTCCCTTTTCCTTTTAGCTCCCATATGTCCAATGTTGGGACCATGTTCTTTGGTACTTCGTCCTTCAGGTCTTTAGTCCTTCGGTAAATGTACCCATTAGTGAGTAATGCTTGAACATTATCACACCAATACTCATTTAAACACTTTGGGAATCACCAACAAAGGGTACATTCAAACCCGCATTGGATCCAACATTTGGGGTACAAAACATGAATTGATCAATAGTAATGATTTTCCCTTGGCGAGGGAAACATAAGGCCTGAAAGACTATTGAGACAATTGTAGTCATCTCGTAGAACAAAGTATGCCCGAGTAATGGATTGTACTTAAGATGTGTTTGACTACCTCCATATCAATGGAGACAGTATTACCACCTAGCTCAATGGGAAATGTGGTGAGAATCCCATGAGGCTAGAACATATCTTTGTTGAATTCCTTCAATATGGTAGAAGATGTATCTATCTTCAAAGATCCAATGGAATTCCAACATGACATGAACATGATACAAGTATAGGCTCCTTCATCAACTACAGTGTGAAGGATGTTCTTCCTCGGTACTCTCACTTTAATCTAAAAATCGGTTTGGTGGGAAATCATGTGATGAACCGGATCTAAATTAAAGGTACTCAAGCTCGGCTCCAAGAGATCAACCCCAATCTGAGGCATAAACCCTGCCTATGGAAAACAAAAAAGATTTACATTGTGTTGGTTAGTTTTGGATAACTTCAAGAGAAGACATGGCACATCATGCCTAGGCCAATTCTTTCACAATGCTATAGTTATGGGAAGCTTGTGTGTTTATATTATGTGTCATACGTCAAATAATTCCCTTTTTGGGGAGAATTGTTTTTTCAAAGGATGGATTCTCAATTTGAAGAGGGCCACCAGGATGGGAAGAGGAAGTAGATTCTTGTGTGGGAGGAGTAGTCTTTGAATTGTCATAGTTTCATGCTCGAGTTTGAAGGAAGACCATTTAGTCCACATGAAAAATGTAGCATTAGAGGAAGATGCTTCATACCGAGGGGTACCTGACATGCCCCCTTGTAGAGAGGCATGATTTGTTGCAACCATTTCTTGAGGTTGAGGGGGGGGGATATGAGTTAATATAGAAGGTAACTAGGGTGCCTTTTGTTGTGCCAAATATTGATGGATCTCATCCTTTTGAGGAAATTAATGAGTAGGGTGGTCCTCCCCACAAATCGTGTAGGAACCAACTCTTCTTCTCCTCTTTCATGCCTCCCCCTTGATTTTTTTGGGTTGGAGTGGTCCCTCGATCATCATTGGAATTTCTCTTCTTATTTTTCTTATTTTTTCCTCTAGGTTGTTGAGAATTCTTTGGTTGCTTGGATTTCATTGAATTCAACTCGAAGGTTTGAGTGGAAATCAGGGCATTTTGAGAAATAGGCACATTGACTGATGGGATTGGTGAAATGGTCACGTGCTTCATCTGATCAGTGAGTTGGCCCACAGAGGCATATGATACAGACCAACCACACCATCAGCATGGGGTCCTAGGTTTGGATTCTTCAAATCTATTGATGGTTGAGGAGCATGTGGGATAATGTCATAAAGGGTGCTCAAATAAGAATAAATCAAATCTAAGTGTTGGGTGAGCAAGATGGCCTGCTCTTCAGTAGCAGCCCTACCATAGAAACATCCTTGGCAATGGGTGGTAATATAGACTTGGTGAACCACTCCATCAGGAGCTGGTCAAGGATTTGGGTCTTGATCATCCTACTTCTTCATCTCCACTCATGTATATGATAAAAAATGTTAGTGGAAGTATCTTGATGCAATGATGTCAAGATCTATGTTCCTATATCATATCGTATGGCCAATTGATAATGCATTAAAATCACCATAGCCAAGTTGTTGAAACTATTGAAGGTAGCTCCCTTTAGTTCTATGTACCATTTAGCAACACTTCTGGTCAGGGATCACTAGAAAAGAAACAATTGTGTATTGTCATCCATCAAAGAGTTGGATGAACACCACAAATGATACATCATGATATGTGTGGATGGATATTCTCCCGACTTTCCATCAAATTTTGGCATATCGAACGGGATCTTCACATGCATAACCGACCATGTGGGATTGTGGGAAATAGGTTAATTCATCATATGTGAAATATAAGTTAAATTAACATCACCAAGAAGGGAAACGAAATATGAGAAAATCAATACTAGGATGAGGATGAATCTCCCACAGTCCTAGATGAACCTTTTGGTCTCCCCATATTTTTTCTTTTAGAAGGATGTGATGTTCAAGAAGGGTAATTTCTCCCAGGAACATGGCTTCTCCTAGGACTAGACATGCCCCCAAGGGGGTTTTCCCAAGGGTAGGCATAGCCATTGGGAAGAATACCCTAGGACCGAATGTATGGATGAAGGGATAGCCACCCCACTGTGAAAATTTTCCCCCAGGGTTTATGCCCCTAGGGAAAGGTCTGTTACCCCATGGGATATTGAATCCTTGAGAAACATTAATGCCCCCAACTTAACTAGGAATAGTTCCAAACCCACTAGGTATATTCCACCCAAGGAAAACAAGCACTCGACATGACCTAGTTGCTCATAGGAATGGTGGAGGCAGAAGGCATTCCACTCCCCATGTTGAAACCAAGTATTTTCTTCCCACTTGAAGCAGATCCAGACATGGGCATCGAAATAGATGAGATGGTTGTATGAATGCTAGGAATATTGACAAAAGGAAAATAAGACACGATAGGTGTCCCCCAAAAATGTAAGTTTTATATCTATGAAGCAAAGTAATGTATACACATTCTTAAGAAAAAAATAAATTAATCAATGGCTCATACACATAGTACACATATATTTACACTAGAAACCCTTAACCGAGATAAAACCATCCTTCCTTGGTGTTGCACCTTTCAACTCTTCATTGTATTAATTTCACCATTCACAATACAATATATAAAATATTTTAGGTATTTTGCAGCTACCAAAGCCCTAATCCCTTAATCTAGGATTAATTTAGAAAGCTGCTAAAAATAGTGAAAACCACTAAGATAACAAAAATCATCCAAATCCAACACGGCCCCTAAATCGTCAAACCATATTGTCAAATACGATGCACCCCCTCCCCACCCACACACACACACACATGAAAAGAATATAACACATACCCAACATTCTCCCACTTGTTTTCTTTGCATACAGGGGATCACATGATTACATAGTCAACAATCCATGGAAACAATGCCCATTGTTTCTCCACACTAGGAGAAATTCTCAGTGCTCATAGAATTTGTCAATGAATGTGCAAAATTGTTGAAAGTGTCAACCTTCTCCAACAACACCTTCTTGTCTTCAACCATGTCTCTCACAAAGTGATATTGAACATCAATATGATTTGTCTTTGAATGATAATTTGGGTTCTTTGCCAGGAATATTTCACTCTGACTATCACAATCTAATCTTATATCTTTTTGTACCAACCCAATACCTGAACACAATCTTTGTAACCATACTACTTCCTTTCTTGCATGAGTGGTTTCCATGTATTCAACTTCTGTAGTTGAGAGTGCCACTACAACCTGTTTTTTTGTCATCCAACTGATTGCTCCTCCAAATATATTAAACACATACCCACTTGCAGATATTCTACAATCCATATCTCTAGCCCAATTTGCATCAACAAACCCATGTATTTCCAAAACTCTATCCAATATTGGTCTTCATTGGTAGAAATTTCCATAACTAGAAGTGCGACGCAGATACATGAAAACCCTCTTTATTGATGTCCAATGATCCTTCCCTGGTTTTGACATATACTTGCTCAAAAATCCCACTGTATGTGCAATGTCTAGTCTAGTACAGACCATTGCATACATCAAACTTCCAACTGCACTAGCATACGAAACATGGGACATGTCCTCTTTCTCTTCCTATGTCTTGGGACACTGATGTGCAAATAACTTTACACCTACATGAATAGGAAACTTGATCAGTTTACTTTCCTACATGTTAAACCTCTTCAATATTGTCACAACGTATTTTCTCATATTCAACTAAAGTTTCTTGTTTGCTCGATCTCTTTTAACCTTCATTCCCAAAATGAAGTTAGCAACCCCGAGATCCTTCATGTAAAATTTTGAGGATAGTTGCAATTTCACCTCCTTGATAACATCAATGTCATTTCCTACCAGCAACATGTCATCGACATACAACACTACATAAATGAAGTGATTACCAACCTGTTTGAAATATACGTGGTGATCAACCATGCTTCTCACAAATCCCAATCCAAGGATGTATGTGTCAAATTTTTGGTACCACATCCTAGGTGATTGCTTCAGACCATATAGTGACTTTCTTAGCTTACAAACTAGCTCTTTATTTCCCTTCACTGCAAATCCTTTTGGCTACTTCATGTAGATTTCCTCTTCCAAATCCCCATGTAGGAATGTTGTTTTCACATCCATATGTTCTACTTCAAAATAAAAAGAAACAACAACAAATAAAAGAAATCTAATAGAAGTTAACTTGGAAAGAAGAGAAAAAATTTCACCAAAATCAATTCCCTCTACCTGGGAATAACCTTTTGCTACTAACTAAGCTTTGTATTTCTCCACTTTTCCTTTTGTATTCAACTTCTTCTTAAACACCCATTTTTTTCCAATGGCCTTTCTTCACATTGGAAAATCAACTAGATCCCATGCCTCATTCTTATCCAAGACAACAATTTCTTTAACCACAACCTTCTTCTAGATTTTACTATCCTTTGAATTCATTACTTCTCTTACAGTTCTAGGATCATCATCAGTAATAGATAAACAAAAATTAGCAATAATATTAGGTGGACTATACCTCTCTAGTAGCCTTTTTTCCCTCACTCATCTCCTTAGTAATGGGGTATGAGGTTCTTCTTCTTCTGCTTCATATTCTTCTATTGAGTCAAATTTTGGATCATCCAACTCAAAATCTATTTTCTCGAGTTCTTCTTCCCTTTGTAGGAATTCTCGGTTAGGAACATCTTTAACCTCTCTAAAAACAACATCTAGACTATAAATATTCTTCTTAGTTTTTGGGTTCCAAAATTATAACCTTTCATACCATATTTATAACCAATAAAGATATTATTTTTCAGCTTTATTATCCAGCTTACTCCTATTTTCCTTTGGAACATGTACATAAGAATCACAACCAAACAATGTGAGATATTCAAGAGAGGGTTTCTTACCAGTCCATACCTCATGCAGATTTTTTCCCACCAACACTGATGAGGGTAATCTATTTACCAGGTAACATGCAGTACCCACTACCTCTTCCCATAATTATTTTCCTAACCCAACACCACTAAGCATGCTCCTTGCTTTTTCCATCAACATCTTATTCATCCTTTCCACAATCCCATTATGTTGAGGTCTGTATGGAGTAGTATTCTACCTTTCTATACCGCACTTCTTACATAAATCTTAAAATTCATTATCGTAGAATTTTCCACCATTATGTGTCCTCAATACCTTTATTTTCCTCTCTTTCTGATCTTATACCAGAGCCTTAAATTCTTTAACTTGATCAAATACCTCAAATTTCTTCCTAAGAAAATAAATCCATGTGTTTCTTGAGAAATAATCTATGAATGAAACATAATACATAGATTTACCTAGTGATGGAACATACACAGGTTTGAACACATCATTGTGTATCAACTCTAAGATCCCATTTGCTCTTGTAGCACCAGATGGGAATCTTACTCGATTTTGTTTACCATATCTGCAATGTTCACAGAAATCAAAATTTAGGGTGCAATTAGACATACATTTACCATGTAGTGTTCGAAGTCCCTTTTCTCCAATATTTCCCATACCTTGATTCCACATCATGGCCTTGTTTCTAGGGATAATATGGATCCTATCTTCTTTATTTCTCTTCTCAGGGACAATAGAACCTTTACACCCATCAATATAATTACTTCCCAACAAATTGTACTAAGTTTCATAATGAATTTCCCTCTTCAACACCATTGCTCCTCATACCATCTTGTAAGTTCCCTTTCCTAATAAAGTATCCACACCTACATCATCCAACTTACTTACATATATTAGGCTCCTATGTAGATTTGGAATGTGTAGAACCCTAGGGAGAGTTGTAATCCTTCCATATTTCAGCAACAACTTAACCCTTCCACGTCCCATGATCTTGGTTGTCGAGCCATCTCTTAGGAAGACATCACCACCATTGTACTTTTCATATTCACAGAACCACACCCTATGAGGAGTCATATGAAATTATGCACCTGAGTCAATCAACCATACATAATGATCTACATGTGTACCAGTAGATGTTAAGTAAACATCACCTCCTTCTTATGTGGAGGTTTTCTCCTTTATGGAAGAGGCATCATCAAATCCCTTTGCTTTATCAACCTTCTTAGACCTGCAATCTTTCTTACAATGCCCATCTTTACCACACTTCTATCATTTCCTCAAATATTTTCCTAGAGATTTAGATCTACCTCTAGATCTATATCCCCCCCCCCCCTATAAGACTTATTTTTATTCCTATCTTGGGGATGACCTCTTACAAATAAAGAATTTGTGCTATGATTATACATTCTTTTCTGCCTCATCTCTTATGATAACAAGGATGCAGCTACATCCTCATACTTCAATGAAGACAGAATGGTACTACCAATTGCTACAACCAGATTATCCTAGGAGTCTAGCAAAGAACATAATAAGGTAATACATTTATCTTCTTCTACAAGCTTAATATCAACATAGACAAGTTGAATTACTAGAGTATTGAAGGCATTTAGATGCTCTGTCACAAAATCTCCATCTTCCATCCTAATATGATATAGCTTCTTTTGAAGAAACAACTTGTTTACCAAGGACTTTGACTGATACAAATTCCCCAACTTTTCACATAGTTCCTTGGTTGTAGATTCTCCAGACACATTTAATAACACTGAATCTACCAAGAAAAGTCAAATCGTACTCCTTTATCTTCTATCAAGCTTCTCCCAATATTCTTTTGACATACCAGTAGATTAATTACTAGTAGATTGTGTACCGGTATATTGTGTACCAAGATCCACAATGATCCATTGTTCTTTGTCTACCAAAAGTTCCTCCATCTTGAGATTCCATAGTTCAAATATTTGACCATTGAACTTCTCAATCTTGATTCTATAACTACTTGTCATTCTCTTTCAACATATGAATCACCACTGTAAATCTCCTACTTAACCCAATTTTATCACAGACCCAAGATAAACTTGATCTATCAAGACCGAGCCAAACCCTTGGTAACAAAGGCATCCCCCTAAAGACAAAAATGTTCTCTAATACCGTATATAAGTTTTAAACTTGTGAAGTAAAGAAATGCATACATATTCTTAATAAAAACATAAATTAATCAATGGCTCATACATATAGTACATAGATATTTACACTGGAAACCATTAGCTGGGAGAAAACCAACCTTCCTTGATGCCACACCTTACAAGTTACTCTTCATTGTATTAATTTCACCATTCACAATACAATATATATAATATTTTAGGTATTTCAAAGCTACCAAAACCCTAAACCCTTAATCTAGGATTAATTTAGGAAACCGCTTAAAATAGTGAAACCGCTAAAATAGAAAAAACTGCCCAAATCTGATGCACCCCCCAAATCTCCAGACCCTATCAACAAATCCGATGCACCCCCCAAATCTCCAGACCATATAATACATACCTAACAAAATAGAGGGGCCTATGGAAATGGGCATGGATGGTGTAAGTCCAATGGCACTCAGAGATAACAAATTGGACTTCACTAGAATGCCCCCAATCGCACTTGTGGATGGGTTGGAAGGCTCAACCACACTATATGAAACACTTGGACCTGACATGATGTAAGGTTCATTGAATAAAGAAAACAACTCACTGAAAATTTCCCTCATCTGGACTAATGCAAGTGTGTCAGGACCAGTCAAAGAAGGGTTGAAATTAGCTGGAGGACTCTCATCAACTACTTTGACTTCAAACGCTAAACTTTCTTCGAACTATTTTTCCATCTCTTCAAATTATTTGTCACTTATCTCATGTTTCTTAAGAGGTGGTTGTACCTCCATGATGAGCTCAAGTCATCAGATTCGATAAGACCAACAACGTGGTTGTTAAGTCACGGTGACTGGAATGTTTTAAAATGTTAACAACAATCAACTTAAGGTTGACTAAGACTCGGAATCAAAGAGAACACTCCTAACAAATATAGGCAACAATAAGTGAAGAAATGGCTCAGGGGGGATTTTGAAAACCAAACCTCTGGGGGAGATGAAGTCCCCAGAAGACTGGCTAGAGAAGGTATGAGGAGAAATTACTATGATCTCCATGAAATAGCCTTGACTAGTGCAAGTACCCTTTATTAAATCAGGCACCCTTTGAAAGAGCTAGGACCTTGATCAAATGTCTACCCTAGGTACAACAGGAACATCCCACTTTTAGCCACCTCTATAGCTACCTAGGAGAGGTCATTAAGGCTACCACCTCATAATCAATGAGCAGGAAAACAATCGCAGGTCCAACCACATGTAAGGGTAGGGTAATGATCTGAAAATGGAGTGAATATGTTTCCAATAGATCTTAAAAATGAAGAATACTTATCTCTTTAAATTGCAAGTGTAAATTGGCATGTGTTTGGGTAATTGGATCAAGTTACTAACACATAAATTTAGTG
>CBVK0100043681.1:0-20770 GCA_900067695.1 Picea abies | reverse complement strand
TTGGATCAAGTTACTAACACATAAATTTAGTGAGTTTTACTTAAACATGACAAGCATATCAGAAAGATAACAACCATAAAAAATGAACACATAATACAGCAAATGATAAAGGAGTTCACCCCTCTCTTGGGCTACATCTCTTGGTCCAGCTTCCCTTGGATAATTTTCATGATTCTTAAAACGTGATCTTACAATGCTCAGAATGCAAAATGGATGGCTTTAATGGCTTTAGAACATCCAAAAACCCCTATTTGGGCTTTTTCGGCACTTGGTTTGGCCAAAAAATGAAGTTACACCTCTTAGAAGTTTTCCCCTTCAAGCTTGTTGTACCTGCTCGCCAAAATGCACCTACTGATAGACTCACTCGACCTCTGTGTGTTTTTCGCTCCAAAACCCAGCACCCCCAATGATGCAAATCGGACGAAAAAGTAGGATCGTTAACGCACTGGCCCCCAAACTCCAGCAGAGAACTTGGTCGTATGGCCCCATGTGGCCAATGACTACCTCTTTTGGTGCACTTGTCAGCTAGCTCCCTCCATGTAGGTGAAGGTCATATGAATTTGAGCTAAAATGGAGTGCTCCATGCCCAAGTGTTAAAGGTAAGAGTTACATGGTATAGAAATGTGTCGGGCTAGACCAAGGGCTTTAAAACTTGGGCTATACGTTGGAGTCTCGTGCACGCCAAGTCATATGGTGTGGTTGTTTGGGTGTTTACGTCGGGGTTGTACCCATAAAACTCTCGTGTGCCAAACAAAACTCCCGCGCCAAGTATTAAAAGTTATGGACATATGGTTAGGGTGTAAGGTGTGCGCGTTGGGGGCTGGGGCTAGGCCCCAACCCTTTAGTTCGCCAAACAAAACTTTGCTACACTTCAAATATAACTTAAAAATTATATGTTTAAGACTCACAGCACGAGCGGGCTAGTAGCCTGGCCTTGCCAAATCTTTCCCCCATGCCCAGAGGTCATGGGTTTGACTCCTATGGAGTCATACAAACTTTTACCACAACCAACCACTAGAGGGGTGTCATGTGGCAGCCCATGACTGGGCCATGTGGCACCATACCATTCGCCAATATGAGGACACATGTCAAAATACCATTCACCCATGTCTACCAACACATCACTTCCATGTCACATGTATGGTTGTATGGACTGTACGATCAGTTGCCACGTCAGCACTATACGGACTGTATAGTCAGCAAAATTTTGCATATTTGGCAAAATGAACAGAAAGTTATATCTTTCTCATACGATGTCTATTTGAGCCTATTCAAGTTTCATTGGGTTCATAACAACGAGGCCTACCCACATGTCTGATTTGAAGCGATTCTGAGACCTTTGATTTTTGAGCAAAATTTGATCCCCTGGATCACACCTCCCCATTGGGAAGCTTTTGGACCTCCAAAAGACTACTTTTAGTCAATATTTAGATGATGGTACAGTTCCCCTACCTTTACAATCTCAATCCATCCAACCTTTCTTGGATTGGTGCCTTTGAGACTAGTACGAAACTTGTCATGCCTTGTTGTGTACTTGGCCTAGCTCTTTTTCAACTGTTCTTAAACGGTTTGCTACACAAACTGAACTAGTTCAATGAACTTCTTGGCCTGATTATAAGCATGCTGAAAGTAATGTAGATGCTCATCCCAAAACTTAGGATGCTTTCTTTGCAATCTAGCCATCGTCTTGCCCATACCAAAATGGTCAGCAACAAGAGAAGAATGTACTTCCCTTATCATGTTGACACTTTCACCTTTTGAAAAACATAGCTTGCCAAGATACAAAAGTTTATCATGCACATAGGAATCCAATTCCTCAACTTGGTTAGCACGACATAAATTTGCATACAAACATTTGAAATCAACATCTATAGCATACTATTCACAATAGCTCTCATGCATGATAAGATTATGCTTGTAAATAACTAAAGCACTAACAATAGGCCTAGTAAGCATATCAACAACTTTATCATAAAAGTCTTTCTTATACCTTATCACCAAGTGGAAAACATAACTTGTCAAGGCATGCAATGGAGTTTGCTTTGATCTCAAAGCTTTATTCCATATGTCTCCTTCAACAATCATCTCTGTAGTCTTATTCAAGGCTCTGAAATCTACCCATATTCGCCATATAAAATATTTCTTTGGTAAAAAACCAATTGGTGACATGCATGGTGAAGTGCTTGGTTTGATGACCTTTTTTTCAAGCAACTCTTGGGCTTGTTTTCTATTTTCAACATTCTCCCTGACTGACATCCTTCACATGTCAAGGTTTGGAAGAGGACTTCCTTGCTACAATAGAATCTCTTGTTGGATACCCCTTTTAGGAGGCAATCCCCTTGGTTCCTAAAACATCTCAACATTTTTGTTAGCATCCTCATACAAATCAGATTGTAACTTTGCATCACATCGTTTGAGAATTTTTTCTTCATCATTGTCTTTAGGTCTAGTCATCAAAAGTACAAGGTTCTTAATAGCATTGACTAGTCTTTTCTTTTGTCCACCATTTGTAAGTGACAAATTCATCATCTTTGTATGTGCTCTAACAATGTACTCAACTCCATTTTTAAACAAATGATACTTGTTCTCATGACAATGAAAAATGGCTCTCCTATCATATAAGTATGGGCTTCCAAACACAATACCACAAATATCCAATGGAATAACATCAAGCTCTACCTCATCTATATAGTTTGCAGTGATGGAAAATCTGAGTTTACACCTTCTTGTCACATGCAATTTGACATTGTCACATATCCAACCTAGAGGGCATGGTTTAGGATGAGGAGTAGTTTCCAAATCTAGTTTCTTGACAATGTCTTCAGAAATAAGGTTTTCTTGTGATCCCGTATCAAAAAGAGTATCTATCTTGGTATGTTTTGAAATTACCCTTATGTGGAAAAGGTCTATCCTTTCTTTTTCATGTTGAGTTTCATTGATGGCAAAATTTGAAGAACTAGTGCTTGCAATAGAATTCTTACCTTGTAAACCCATGGTTGTGATTTTTGTTTCATCTTCCGAATCAGATCCTAAATCTTGTTGTACAGTTGCAGCAATCTTTGGTTTCTCTTTTTTGTTGAACTTTTTGGGTCTCTTTTCAGGATGAAGTTTCCAACAATGGTCTTCATCATGGCCATCCCTTGAACAATGTTTACAAGAGATTTTCTCTCTCTCTTTCTTGACTGAAGCATTTTTCTTTACATTTCCTTCAAACTTCCTCTTTCCCTTGTCTCCATTAAAAGACTTATTCATGCCCTCTTGAGGTTCATTCCTTCCTCTTGCCTCTAAATGAGTATCTTGCACACATACTTCATCTATATTTGAAGGATTAAACATAAGTATGGTATGCCTCAAGTAGCTATGCAAAGCTCCTATGTATTTGAGCAAAGTATCTTGTGAAGACAAATCTACACCCAAAAACAAAGCTCTTCTCCTAAATTCTTGAGTGAAACTTTGCACATCTTTCCCTTTGGCTTGCCTAAATTTTTTCCAATCCATAATAGCTTTCTACATGTATGCTAATGGATAAAATTTCCTTTTAATTGCAACAATAAAATCATTCCAAGAGGATAAAACTTTACCATGTTTCTTCATGTCCTCTTGATTTTTGGCTTCCCACCAAATGAGTGTTGTACTCTCCAATCTTAAAGAAGCAAGCTGAATCTTAGTTTCATCATCTGTGATTCTTTGTATCTTACAATACACTTCAATATGACGAATCCAGTTATCTAATTTCTCAGCATTTACCTCTCCATTGTACATTGACAATTCAAACTTAATATCAAGCTTAAGAAAAGGAGTTTGTAAAGGAGTTTTACCATGTCCTTTTCAAGAATTTGGAGGTGGTTGTGAAATGGTAGAAGAGGTGGAATATGGAGGTGAAGGAGGTGGAGAATCACCACTCCCTCCATTTCCCTTTGGAGTTTTATCACCACTATCTCCATTGCCCTTTGGAGGGTTGGATATTTCACCTTGCAATCTTGCATTTCTTTCATCAAATAACACTTTGACCATTTCAGCCATATCAAAGAAATCCTTCTTGAAGGTTTCCTCTTTTGAAGGAAGAGTTCCATGGTTGTCCTCATGAGCCATACTTGGTGAAAATATACTTGAAACTTGAGGTGATTTGATAGTTCTCCTTCTTGACAATTGAGAACTTGGCTCTACAAGTTGACCTTATCCTCTTGTGAGCTTCAACCTTATAAGCATCAGAAAACAAAAAACAACTTTCAAACAATCAAGCCTTCAAAATCCAAAGCTCTGATACCAACTAATCTGAAAATGGAGTGAATATGTTTCCAATGGATCTTAAAAATGAAGACTTATCTCTTTAAATTGAAAGTGTAAAATGGCATGTGTTTGGGTAATTGGATCAAGTTACTAACACATAAATTTAGTGATTTTTACTTAAACATGAGCATCATATCAGACATATAACATTCATAAAAAAAATGAACACATGACACAACAAATGATAAAGGAGTTCAAACCTCTCTTGGGCTACATCTCCTGGTCTAGCTTCCCTTGGATCATTTTCATTATTCTTAAAAAGTTCTCTTACAATGCTTAGAATACAAAATGGATGGCTTCAATGGCTTCAGAACGTCCAAAACCCCTAGTTGGGCTTTTTCGACACCTGGTTTGGCCAAAAAATGAAGAAGTTACACCTCCTGGAAGTTTTCCCCTTCAAGCTTGTTGTACCTTCTCGCCAAAACGCACCCACTGACAGACTCACTCGGCCTTTGTGTGTTTTCCACTCCAAAACCTAGCACCCGCAATGATTCTGCAAATCAGGCGAAAATGTAGGACCATTAATGCATTGGCCCCCAAACACCAGCGGAGAACTTTGTCGTATGGCCCCATGTGGCCAACGACTTACCCTTTTAGCATGCCTATCATCTAGCTCCCTCTGCGTAGGTGAAGTTCATATGCATAGGTGAAGGTCATATGCAGTGTTTACAAAACTGTGGCCTAAAATGGAGTGCTTTGTGCCCAATTGTTAAGGTAAGGGTTACATGGTATAGCAATGCGTCAGGGCTAGACCAAGAGCTTTAAAACGTGGGCTATACACTGGAGTCCCATGCACGCCAAGTCATATGGTGTGGTTGTTGGGGTGTTTACGTCGGGGATGTACCCATAAAACTCTCTCATGCCAAACAAAACCCATATAACAAAACTCTTGCGCCAAGGATTAAAATGTATGGACATATGGTTAGGGCGTATGGTGTGCACGTCGAGGGCTGGGACTAGGCCCCAGCCCTTTAGTCCGCCAAATGAAACTTCACTACACTTCAAATATAACTTAACAAGTATATGGTTAAGACTCACAGTGCAGGCGGGCTAGTAGCCT
This sequence comes from Picea abies, assembly GCA_900067695.1. Lineage (NCBI taxonomy): Eukaryota > Viridiplantae > Streptophyta > Pinopsida > Pinales > Pinaceae > Picea > Picea abies. The sequence continues at coordinate 15,420 of CBVK0100043681.1, read as the reverse complement.
ATCCTTGCTAAAGCTTTCCCCCATGCCCGGAGGTCGTAGGTTCGACTCCTATGGAGTCATACAAACTTTTACCACATCCAAACATTGGAAGGGTACCACATGTCATCCCACAACTAGGCCACATGGCACCATACCATTCGCCAAGATGAGGACACGTGTCAAAATACCATTCTCCCACATTTGCCAACACATCACTTACATGTCACTTGTACGGTCATCTGCCACATCAGCACTGTAAGGAATGTACAATCAGCAAAATTTTGCTTGTTTGGAAAAATGAACATAATGTGATATCTTGCTCATACTACGTCTGTTTGAGCCCGTTCAAGTTGCATTAGGTTCGTAATGACGAGGCTTACAAACATGTTCAATTTGAAGTGATTCCGGGCACTTTGATTTTTGAGCAAAATTTGATCCCTTGGATCAGGTAACTAAGCTCAAATATTTGAAAGCACTACCTCGCAAAGAGGTGTGTATGCTAACGAAACCCATGTATACGTAGTAGTAGAAGTAATATCGTAAACACCAAGACAAGCAGGGAGGGGTAATCACCCTACTTGCCCCGATGCGACCTCACGCTTAACTCCTATGTTAGAGGAGGCTCCTGACACACTAGTTGTGAAAATGGATTTATACTCTCTTTAATGAATCTAGGTTTCATTTTGTGTCCTTGGAGATTTCACTCTCCAATATTATTCCAAGGCCCTAAACCTAGCAAATGTTTCTTTTCTAGAAAAGAAAAAAAATTCTAGTATATTTTAAATTTTGAAATCTTTTTTCTTATGGTTGTTGTTAAGTCAAGGTAAATGGACGAAAATTTTAGTTACAACTCTTTACCAACCAAAGAAATGCAAATATGTTGATGCAAATTGTTTAATTCAATGAATTCTAGCTATGGGAGGGAAAGAGGCCTTTTCATCTTCAAGATCTTCAAAACAACCTCACAATTTCAAAAAATACATACAAGACAATCCAAGGACCAAAATGAGAACTTTGAACCAAACACACCAATGTACTTTGTTCCAAATGCTCAAAATATTTATGCATGCAAATTTTTTATTTTTTATTTTTCAATTGAAATGCAAAAAAAATCTTAAAGTAAGCCAGACAAACAATATGCAAACTAAAAAACCATCAATTAGCAAGCAAGGGTTGTAGGAAATTGGTAGTGATGCATCAAATTACACTCCAATGTCTCTACCGGAATCACAACCCAAAAATCACAAGGAAAATGGATCTAACAATCTAAAACTTAATTGCAAAAGGAAACTCAAGCAAATGCAACCGGACATGAAACACTACTAGATCTTATCAATTGGTTGAGTACATAACCCAAATCAACAAGTCACTAAACATCAAGGAAATGCAATCAAGCAACTCAATTAAGCCACTCAAATACACCTAAAATCTAAATCTAAGACCATAAGGTGTCACAAACGACTCAAACAGAGAGAGGATCCAGGGAAACAAATCAACCAAAGACTCCTCAAATCATATGCATCCAGATCTAATAAATATTGGTATATAAAATTTGCAAATTTCATATCTACAAGGAAACTCGTGAGTCATCAAGGATGCAACAAGAGACTAGTCGCAATTCAACAGTGATGCAACAAACAACTTGTATATATGGTGTCAATAGGTTAAGAATGACTCTCTACCATTTTTTGGAAAAATAAAAATATCTAACTTAGATCTACATGATCTGAGGGATATACTCTCTAAGGGATTGCTAAGGAATATAGTGACTAAACCAAAAACAAAAAACAGAGGTAAATAAGAAAGGGAATTCAAACTATAGAAGAATTAAATATTCTTCCCCAGTGGAGTCGTCAATTCTGTTGTGGAGAAATCTCACCAATGGGATAGCAAGATCTCCCTAGGATATTCGTATTGATCTTAGACAAACAATGGGGCTAGACTTATATGGTTTTCCTATAAACAAGCAAACAAATTAATGATTATACTAAGAAATGGTAAAATAGCATACCTTGATCATGAAGGTTGTCCTCATATGTCTTGGTTGTTTCAGTCTTGAAGTTCCAACTCCAACTCCTACAACCTGCTTCCTGCACACAAGAGACAAAACAATACCATTCTACTTCTCTTCCTAGTGTTATAATCCTAGATCTAGCTTGTATATATTCTTATCTATGAGGAAATAAATCAGATCTTAATATTTTCAAATGAAATACAAACATTTGGAGGGGAAAACCAATGATCTATTAATCAATATGAAAGAAATACATCAATACAATTTACCACAAGATGTAGATGCATTCCCCCTTTCCCCTTGCTCCTTGATCATCTTTATATTTTCAACCAAGCTACGTAACCCAACTAAAATTGATCTGAAATGGAAGAGAACCTATGAATTTTAATAGCATAACTATGTGAATGATTCTTCCTCCTCATGCTCAATATAAGCTTTTTTTATATAGATTCTTGGAAGAAGCTTGGGACAGCTTTTAGATCTTCTAGAAACCAATGGAGACTAGAATGTTGTGATTTCCAAGGCTCACACCACAAAAAACCAAATCATCCATCACTTAGCTCCTCAAAAAAATTCAAATCTAGAAGGTTACATGGTGCAGACCCCCTTCTCTCCTAAGGGTTGCGCAACCTCTCGGTCAAGATCTTCTATTTGGGAGTCGAACGACTCTCTGAAACCTTACAGGTCTCATCCTGTATTAGACATAGGCTCTCTCAACTTCATGAGTAGGCTTCACCACACCCTGACCTTCCCCTTCGCTCTCTACGAAAATCTCAGAGTATCGGGCATTAGCACCTTTTCTCTCTAACCTTCCTCCAATGTGACCTTGGGCGATGACCATGCGATTGCGAGCGCGGCCACAAGCGGTTTGAATTAAAACTACTTTTGGGCCTGCAATTCTCCTCAAGCCTCCATGTCTCCTCCTGGAAAAACCACGGTATGGATTGCAGCCCACCCTTGACTTCTTAAAGTCCGTGCAACTCTTGTCCCCGCAATGCGAGACGATTGTTAATTTCACGATCTTGATGGTGCTTTTGAATGAACGACCGAGATCTATTCCTCGAAATCAGTAGTCAGGATCTCCCTCTCCCCGATCAACAGTTGTGATCAATTAGGAATTCCGGACTTCGGAACTTTCGAATCTCAAACCTTGGTTTCCTTTGCAGAGAAATATTCTAGAGTGGAAGATCTGCTGACACTTGTCCCCTTCGATCAACAGCTGGGATCTCTGCAGCTCTCCGAACTTTGGGGTTTTGAAGCCTCAAACCTTGCCTTCTTTCGTACTCCAATCTTTCGGAGTGGGTGATTTGTAGACACATGTCCTCAAGATCAATGGTCCAGCCTTCACTTTGAGTGGTTGACTCTTCAACTCGAATCAATGGTCTGAGACCCTCCTCTCAACCAACGGTCAAAATCTCCTCCAGGTTTCAGACTTCAGATATTTCAAATCTCAAACTCCACCCTTTCCCCAATGACTTTGTTTGAAAGCTATAATCCACTGACATGTGAACACCTCAAATCAATGGCTGAGGTTTACTTTGGGTCTTTACCCAGAGTGCACGGATTCATGCCATGTCTCCCCTGAATCTGACGGCTATACATCACTTCGGGAATTTACCCAGAGTTCTTAGATCTCCACCACATCTCCTCCAAATCTGACGCTCCAGATTCACTTCGGGTCTTTGGGCCTTCAAGGTTCGACAATCTCAATTCTCAAACTGAAAATCCCACAACAAATTTCCCGAAGATCGTGATCTGCTAACAAGTGTTCTCCGATAGATCAATGACTCTCGGTTCTTCGGCTCTCCATGCTTCGGGAATCTTAGAGTTCAAATTCATTCCTCCTTAGCTCATGATATCCAATGGCTCATATTTGCACCATACATGCTTACCTGGCATCAGGCCATCTCAGATTCCTTCTTTGCCAAAACACTGTTGAACAACTCTTTAAAAAACCTCTTTTATATGGGCCCACATGCCCTACTCCATTACTGCACGTGTGTACACACTAGCTGACCTCAAACAACCCGCATGTACCTACAAAATCACAAAAAAATGAAATTTGTCGACGGAACACACAGCTTTAGGTGAGTTAACTGAAACTCTCGGCCATGCATAGCCGAGTTTTCGTCCAAATACCTAGCTTCTTCTAGCCTATAAAAGAAGGGTTAGGGGTCCCATTTGGAAGAAAAGAATAATAGTAAAGAAACTCTACCCAATTGCACATTCCCATTGTCCCAACCCTTTAGCCATCCTTGTGCAAAGAGAGATACAGAGCAAAGAAGTTGGAGGACATTTGAAGAGGAGCCCAAGATCAAGTTCGTGGAGCAGTGGTCGGTCTCGACATTGTAAGTTGATTCATTAAAGTTAATAATAAAGAAATACTTTTCCCATCCTACTATATGAGGTCTTCATAGTTTAGTGAATATATGTTTGAATCTCTAACCCATTAATCTGTAGAACAAATGCATGTAGAGTTTGTTGCTTGTTTTGTATGCAGGTTAGTCTTGGGAGGATAGCTACTAACAAGTGATCAAGCATGAAGAAGGATCGACATCGAACATTCGGAACAAGGTATGTTCATTTAACCATGTATTTGCTTAAAAGAAATGGGGATTAGGTCTGGGACGACGGTAGAAAGTAGGATTCTTTCGGTCTTATCTGCATGCATAATATAAACCTAAATGCTAGTCCGTAGGGGGATTTCCCACCACAACAGAATTGGCAACCATATTGGGGAAGTCTCTAGGGTTCCTGGGAATATTTTTGGGTATTTTTAAAAGACTGGTTTTCTTTCCTGTTTTTTGAAGTTTCTGCAAAGTCTGAGCTAACAGAGATTTTGGTCTTCCATACCAGTCATCTCTGTTTCTTTGCTTGACTGTATTTTTTTTCAAGACCCACAGAGGTACACGCGGCCTGCATAAGGTCTGTACGTGTGTACCCACGCCCTACTTTATTATAGCCTACGTGTAAACGCTAGCTGAAGAAGTAATAGTAGCATGTATGATTCCAGAAAATTTTTGAGGCAGTCATCCTCTTCCCTGTCAGAATCAGTCATTCTCAGGGGTTTTCTAGAACTCTTTCTAGTCTTGGTTGTTTGCAGTCTATAGCTTAGGGTTCATCTCAGATTGGTTTGTTTTACGAATTTTTCCTTACATTGATTTCTTTTTTCTGTTAAAGAAAGTGTCTAAGCCTTCAAGAGATCCTGGTTCTCAGTATCAGTTGTCTCTTCCTGGTTTGGATTGTCTATTTTTATTTGTTTCAGAGTTTTAGAGATACATGCGGCCTGTATAAGGCCATCATGAGTGTACACGCCCTCTGGCTTGACACAACTCACGTGCACATGCTTGTTGTTGAATTGTCAGTAGTGGGCTTATGAAGGATAGTTTTTGTTGAGGGTGAGGCAGTCATCCTTTCCCTTGACAAGAGTTATACCTCTCAGGTTTTTTGAATCCCTGTCCTAGCAGTCAGTAGCTTAGGGTTAATCTCAGCCATATCTTTCTTTTTTCATTTAAAATTTTTCATCAAAATTTTCTTTAGGGTTTTTAGACAAGTGTGAGAGTCCTTTTTTAAGTTGCTAGTGTCTGATTTCTTGAAGTGATTCTTTGTGATCTACAATTAGACCAGAAGTTTTTCTTGGTTTTTGACTTGTTGATATTTTTCCTTTTTGCTTTGTGAGCATTCAAATAAATAAATAAAATCTTTCATTTCTTTGTTTGGTTGAAAAGTGTTGTTTTGCATTAGTAACCAAGGAAAAGTCTTTGCTTTCATAAGTTCTTGATAGTTTACTTAGATCATAAGTAGCTAGTAGTCGAGTGAAATCCTACTTCGAGTTTGTTGTTCAAAAGATCTTAGAAAAAAATTTTAAAAATTTGAAAAGTTGTTGAAAATTTGCGTTAAGTGAAGGTTTTTGTTTCCAACTTTCTGTTCATTTTTACTTTCGTCTTTCAAACATCACTAGTTTCACTTTCACACCCTTTGACATAAGACAAGAAATAAAATTAACACTAAATCTAAAATTCATTAGACTTTTATGTTTGTAGGGTTAACCAACTAGTTCAGGATTAGGGCCTTGGATAAGGTTGGAGAGGAAACTCTTCAAGGCCATTAAAATCAAACATTGGAGTCTGAGTTAGGGAGTGTCCAAGTCTAGTATCGTGAAAGTTATCCAAGACCCCCCTCTAACACAGGGGATAAACACAAGGTCGTGTGCAGAAAGGTAGCAGAGATAACCCCTCCAAAGCTGGACCAATCGTAGTGGAGAACACATATAGAGGGCTTGTCCTGGGATTTCGTCGATTGCATTTGCCACAGAGCTTCGTGGGTCTCGAATCCGTTGGAGGTCCTTAGTTTTCTTCCAGACCAATTGCTCTCGATACCCTTGACAGGTTTCGGGCTTGATACCCTGCTCATTGTGGTCTACCCGACTTTTGACTGTACCCGCCTGGTGACTGTCCGCACACTGGCAACCTAGTTGCCTATCTTTTTTAGGGACATACATAGGTGACTGCAGGGGTATACCGCAGTACCTAAGATAGACATCAGGCCATGCTTTGCAGAGTATACCGAGAGGGTGCTTCCATGTTTGAGTTGCACTTGCACCGGTAAGTTTCTCTAGTGTTGGTTGTTGTAACTGTTCTTCCAATTAATTTAGTGTTTGCCTGTCTTATCTTATAGGGACTTTTTTAGTGTGTATTGTTTTTGAACAACTAGAACGCCCTAGAGTGTCTTTGATCTTCTCACACAGTGGAGGATCATGAGCTCCGCCAGTCATGAAGGCTTCTTGGCCTGCCACCCGTTACACTAGAGCCACCCCCACCACCAATAAGGCGAAAGCTAGACCAACAAGGGTCTTTTGAAGTGATCGGGTCACAAGAAATTGTGCCCGACCAACATCCAGAGGAATCGACCATTTTAGACCTTGGAGCGAAAGATTTTGGTCTATTTTAAACCTCCACCATTGATCTTTCGGCACCCACCATTGTACTAGTTCATCCTTACGAGTGCCAGATAGTGTCACACGCAGCAATGGAAACAAATTTGTTACTCCTTTTGGGACTTCTTCAATTCCCACTTTGGTTGTCACCACAAGAGAGTTTCCACCTCCTAACCCACCATCACCAGTCTGAGCCACCATGGTCTCGACCACCTCTACATCGCACAGTGGTCTGATCCCGTCTCTAGTGGCGGCCACAACCCTTTTCACACCAAGTGTGACAGGCCCTCCATTCTCATATGGGATGCTTAGTTCAAGTACAAGTCTTGTACTTTCCTCTACAAGGTCACATGGGGGACACTCCTACTCCTTTTAATGCTTTCCCTTATGGGGGAGGTCATATACCTCTTTCGTCCCCTTCGCTCGGTCGCACGCATCAACAATCCGCCAGGCCACCTACACACCATAGTTTACTTGGAGCAGGGAGTCAAGGACCACCTTTGCATAATATGTTGGTAGGTTCGACACCGTTTTCTTTGTTCGGTGCATTTGGTAACAACGCCTTCTCGTCAGCTACTTTCCCAACTAGGGGAAACCCCAGTTTTGGACAACCTATTCCTATGCAGGGTACTATTCCTGCACAGGGGGAACACCCAGGAAATTCTTCCGCATCAGGGCCTTGGAATTCTTGGCAGGGATCCGTTCCCTCGTCAAGAATGTTGATCTAGGGTAATTCTTTTCACAATCAATGGAACCCTGAACAAAGTACTATGCCTATCCCCATGGGACCAACATGGGGAAACCCTTCCCAAAGTCCTTCAAATGTAATGCATGCCCAACCATCTATGTCCTATTTTGGAAATCAGCCGATGATGTCTCCTCACACGCAAAATCCATACGCTGGCCATGGCCATGGTTTTTACCAGAACCCAGGCCAGCAGCCAAACTTTTCCTGGCAACTTGGTACCAGTCAAACTCCAAGCCCCTTTTTCCCAGGTTATCACCAACAACCCAAAATACCCTTCCTGGCAACCTTGCATTTGCCAGACATGACAAGGTTGTTGAATGATCCTATCTGTCACGATCCGCGTTGACCTCCTATGCTGATGAAGTTGCCTTCGGACATCCCAAAGTTCAAGGCCAAGCCTAAGGAAGATCCAGGAGATCATGTGACTACCTTCCATCTTTGGTGCTCATCTAACTCGTTGAAAGACGACTCCATATAGTTGCAATTGTTTCAATGTACTCTCATTGGGAGTGTCGTGAAATGGCACATTGAGCTTGATCGCTCAAGATACTCTTCCTTCGGTGAACTGGCAATGGATTTCCTAAACCATTTCCAGTTACCTATGAGATACGATGTTGGCACCGAATTGCTAGCCAATTTCTCACAAACAAAAGCGAACCATATCTCTAATCACATCCGAGAATGGAGATGTCTAAAGAGTTTAATTAAGGTACCAGTCCCACCAGCATTCTTGCTTGAGTGGTTCCTTAAGTCTTTGCTCCCACAGTTATCCAAAGACGTCGCAACGTCAGGAATATTTTCCGAAGAAGACGCCATCATGAGAGCTCAACAACTTGAGCTAATCTATTCTCAGTTTGGTTTATTATACGAGTTATTGCCAGATGCGCCATGCTAAATACTTGAAAACACCAGACAGAGAGCTAGACCACATGCCGATGGTATTGTTGGTTCAGCACAAAAAAATCCCACTGAGCAATTGATGAAGCAGTTGCAGCAGTTGTCTATACAACACACATCAGCCAGCCAAACTAGTGCTTTGGATGCTCCCCCTACTAAAACGTTGGATGTACACACAGTGCAATCGACTAATCCAAAGGCCACCCAGCAACCTGAAGGAAAGAAAAAACAATGAAAGAAGGGTAAGGGGGATAAAAAACCTACCGATAATGATGGCGGGGACAACACTGAGAAACGGAAGGCGAGGTATCCATGCAACTTGTGCACGGAAGACCACCCAACCCATCTATGTCCTTGGCTTGCAGAAGCCCAAAAGTTTGTGATGCAGCAATATCCTGTTGTGTTAAACAATCCATTTCAACATGGGCAAAATCTAACCCAAGCCTCTGCAAGCACGGAAGGGGGCAGCCAAGGACCCTCTCCGTCTTCAAACAACCCCGCATCTGCGAACATATATATGGTGAAGGGTGATGCTTTTATATCGACTAGAGTGCATGACTATAGCAAACCAAGCACTTCTAAGAAGGGCAAAGAAGTCGAACTCCCATCTCTTCATCTATAGATTGAGAAGACGTTGGACGAAACAATGACACGCATCCCAAAGAGCACGTTCAAAAAAGATTCTCACAACCCAAATGCAAGGGCCACCCAGAACTATTCTGTGGTGGAAGATTTATCACAAACCCCTTGTGCGATGTTCGCTTTGGAGGTCCTCCAAAGCTACCCTTCCCAGAGGAAAGCCTTGTTAACCACTTTAGGATCTACCAAGACTTGTAATCTGGGTACAATCATGTTGGATACAACCGATCTAAAACCTCATCTACCTTACCACATAGCGTTTCAGATAGTTGTGGCTTATCCCACAAAAACATTTACTCAAAATATCTTCCGTACGGTGGTTGATGAGGGTGCCTCGACATGCGTTATGTCGTTGGCATGTGGGAAGGCCTCTGGCTAGCCCATTTTGTCTCCATCCCTCACTGCTTTTGACGGTCGTTCATTCCGACCACATGGTATCATTCCCTCTTTCCCCGTGCAGTTAGGAGGGAAGACCATGTGTGTCGAGGTAGAAGTAGTCAATGTGCCCCTCGACTATAACCTCTTGTTAGGGAGGAGTTGGACTTATGCCATGCAAGTTGTGGTTGCTATAGTTTTCTGGGTCTTGTTGTTTCCACACGAGGGCCAGATTGTGACCATCGGTCAATTGTCTTTCTCCAAACCTGACCCTTCATTGGGGGCATCCACAGTCCTGATGATTGATAATCCTCAACCAGGCGTGGTCAACGTAGGGGTTGGTTTGTGCCCATGCTTGATGGGTACCTTCGATTACCCACCCCCTCAAGGTGATATCAAGTTTATATCCAGTCACCATAAAGTTGAGATTTTTCAAGTTTCGTCGTTCCACACGACTTACTTCAACGATTCGTGGATACTTCCTTCCCCATTGGCCACGATGGATGGGATAGGGAACCCAGGCATGTCCATGCCCTTGTCCACAGCTGAAGTAGCATACTCTTTAGTCCAGCAAAATTCAACCAATACAGATCCAACTCCTGCACAAGAGTTCGATCCACTTCTAGAGCCTATTTGGGCTCAGGGTTCTCTCGCTAACACTAATTCATTAGAATTAGTCTTGCGCTCTAATGAAGCTATAATTGAAGCAATGACTAGTCTGGACAAACCCTGGAAAGATCTTCATCACAGATCATACTTCCTCCCAGAGTTAAGCAGAATCGAAGCCAGAGAATTCATCGTGACTATGACTGGAGATAGGTCTTGTCCTATTAATCCCTTAGCCACACATGAGGTCTATGCTGAGGGTAATATGGCAACCATCACTGGAACTATACCGATAAATATCTCCAGAACCCCTGGCGTCATAGAAAATGTTTTCATCGGAGCATACTGCTCCCCCGAGGAGATACCCAACATCGACCCACAAAGTGTCAATCATGAGCTAACTTTGTTGATTTTCAAGCTCGCTTTGAGATCTGAAAGCAACATCCGATGAGACTGCATTTATGCTTTTCGATCTCGTCCAGATTAATTGAGAAAAGTAACCTCTACAGGTCTTCTTTTAAGCCCTTTTCAGACCCTCTAAACATGAAAAGATTGTCAAGCGATCTTGTGGCCTTTCACACTCGTTAAACTGAAATTTGAAGTCACGTCTGTCCGGCGGTAGTTTACCCCTTTTTTGGTCTGGACATGCAACTGTACGAACAAAGGTATACTCTATGGAACTTCAGTTCTCTAGAAGAGTACTCTCAGGTATCATTTTAACCCTTTTTCGAGCCCGAGGGACTAAATTTACGAAAAAGGAACCCCCTCAGAGTCCATAGTTAAGGTCTTTTTAGACTCCCTAAAATTGAAAAGATCGTCGAGTGACCTTATTCTTTCACACTCGTTAAACTGGTCCAGAAGAACATTCCCGACGGAGTCCATAGTTAAGCTTTTTTCAAACTCCTTAAAAATGAAAAAATGGCCGAGTGATCTTGTCTTTCTCACACTCGTTAAAATGGTTTTGAATAGACGTCTTATTGGTGCTAGTTTACCCCTTTTTCGAACCGACTAGACTATCTTTGAAAAAGGTACCCCAATGGAGTCTCCTTTTATGTTTTTTTAGATTCTCTAAATATGAAAAACTGTCAAGATTACCTTCTCTGGGCTCGTTAAACTTACATCGAAGGATGTTACCATTGTGTGTTTTGTTAACCGTGTTTGCATGCCTTATACGCTAGCCTTGTAGCACTTTGCTTCTGCGTCTTAACACCCTTGGCCCCCGAAGGATTTTTCCCGAGTATCATTATTATGAACATCAGTCTTGTCCTTGCACCTTGAACTTGTATGTTTGTAACACTCGTTCCTCCATTGTAACGTCACATTCCTTTATTCTTTTTTCCAAAATCATTGAAAAAAGAAAAAAAAATCAAATATACCCCAAAAAGAGGAAGGGAAAAGTATTTTCTTTATTGGCAGCATAATGAGTCGCCCTTGGATAAATCACATCTATCCATTTATTTGGAAAACTATGGGATGTAATACGACCTTAGGAAGTTGTTCTTGCTACATAGAGTTGTGTCCTCCTCCGTTTGGTTATTCTTCCAAACATATGGAGAGTTTGCATCACCTACTGCTTCGTAAAATTATGATTAACGCTTGCCTAAGTCTCATCATTTGTTGTGTTGTTGTCCAAGGGAAGTTTCTACCAATTCTGAGTCGGCCCCTCTGCAGTTTGTCTCTTTCCCTCATACCCGGCCATCCTGAACGTCCAATCAAGTCTTTATTTGAAATCAATGAAGCCTTCATTCTAATGATCAATATTGTCTAGTCCATCACCGACAAGCCATCGTAGACCTTTGGGTAGTGAAGTCGTACACTCATATTACACTCCTACCTGAGTTTTGAATATTTTGAAGTTGTTGCTCGAGCTCTGAAGACCTCATCTCTAGCCATCGAGCCTTATCAGCTTCTAAGAAGATGGATACTCTACATGTATATCTTTTTTATTTTGATATGTAGCTTCGTTGTGTATTGTTCTTAGCTACACTTTATATAGTGATATGACATGGATCTACAGTGTATTTGTTTGGTAGCCATGAGTTTATTCTATCCCGAGCATGGGTATGCCCGCCTCAGTGAAACATTTTTTATTTTGCAGAAGGCACCTCTCGGTTCCTAGTCCATGGGCTCACTTGTTCGGCACATCAGTAAAGATTGGTAATGTATTTCGGCCATTAGATGCTCTTATAACCTCACACATTAGGGGGCATTTGTTATAACTCTAATTTGCACCATACATGCTTACCTGGCATCAAGCCATCTCAGATTCCTTCTTTTCCAAAACACTACTGAACAACTCTTTAAAAAAACTCTTTTATAAGGGCCCACGTGCCCTACTCCATTATTGCACGCGTGTACACTCTAGCTGACCTCAAACAGCCCGCATGTACCTACAAAAGCATGAAAAAAGGAAAGTTGTCGACGGAACACACAGCTTTAGGTGAGTCAACTGAAACTCCCGACCATGCATGGCCGAGGGTTCATCCAAATACCTAGCTTCTTCTAGCCTATAAAAGAAGGGTTAGGGGTCCCATTTGGAAGAGGAGAATAATAGTAAAGAAACTCTACCCAATTGCACATTCCCATTGTCCCAACCCTTTAGCCATCCTTGTGCAAAAAGAGATACAGAGCAAAGAAGTTGGAGGACATTTGAAGAGGAGCCCAGGATCAGGTTTGTGGAGCAGTGGTCGGTCTTGACATTGTAAGTTGATTCATTAAAGTTAATAATAAATAAATGATTTTCTCGTCCCACTATATGAGGTCTTCATGGTTTAGTGAATATATGTTTGAATCTCTAACCTATTAATCTGTAGAACAAATGCATGTAGAGTTTGTTACTTTTTTTGTATACAGGTCAGTCTTGGGAGGATAGCTGCTAACAAGTGATCAAGCGTGAAGAAGGATCAACATTGAACGTTTGGAACAAGGTATGTTCATTTAACCATGTATTTTCTTAAAAGAAATGGGGATTAGGTCTGGGACGACGNNNNACGGTAGAAAGTAGGATTCTTTCGGTCTTATCTGCATGCATAATATAACCCTAAATGCTAGTCCGTAGGGGGATTTCCCACCACAACAGTGATCCAACGTCAGGCGTTCACCTCAAACGATCTAATGGCTCAGTCTACTTCAGATGATCGAACGATGGAGATTTTACTTTGGATAATCCGGAACTCCAGACTTCGGAAGTTTCAAGCCTCAAATCTCGGTGGGTTCTCTCCCCTGTGTATACGAAGTGTTAAAGCTTGCATACCTTGTCTTGAATCAGATGGTTGTTGATCCTTACGCTGTGATCCAATAGCCAATGTCACTCCTCCTCCTGAGCTTCTAATTTCTCTGACTTAGAAGATTTTCTAAGTGTTCAAAGGTTTCAAACCTTTGCTCCTCTGACAAGTTTGAATCTTGGATCTCGTTAACACTTATGAAAAGTGTTATTCCTCCTGAGCTTGGTCTTGTGAAGAATTCGACTTTCCGCACACTCCTTGCATTTTAGGGATTTCGATAACTCAGATCCAAAGGATTTCTCGAAGAGAAATTCCTCTCACCCTCCTGGTGTTCTCCTTTTGTTGGTTCTTCGACTTCTTACAAAGTCCCTTCGACGCTTAGTCGAACCTCGGATCTGTGCACTCCTTGCACCAAATCTTTATGCAAGGTTTGAATTCTTGTGAACGACTATGCACACCTTGCACCAGTCTCTTTGCACTCCTTGCAAAGGGAAGTTTTGTGTTATCTCTTCTGAGCTTTGGAATCAAAACAGATTTCGTCAACGCACTCCTTGCACTCTGTGTGCACATCTTGCACCACTTTCAATAGAAGAGAAACAATTGAAACTTATCCTAACATTCACAGTTCGATCTACTCATAACGAAATTCATTCATTCATTCATGAAAACACAATAACATGGAATTGCAAGCAATGTCCACACCATGCATTGGGTCAATTTTCCTTTGTTATATTCAAAAGTGAAAATGGCTACAACTATAATCAAAATAAAAACTGAAAAACTTAGAAATATCCTACTAACTTGCAGCTACCCTCATTTGGGCATACAAAACCTCTATTTATCTCAGAGGGCTCTTAAGGTTCCTCCTGACTACTTGTCTACAACAAAACCTATCCTGACGGCTATCCTAGTGCAGTCATAGTCCAAAGGAGGAGTGGAAACTCCCACTTCACTCGCGATCATTTAGGCATGCCTCAAAAGATTTTTTCGACACTGAGTTAAGGCGTGCTTCAAAATATCTGTCGTAACTGCCAACGTTGAGATTCTGTAGTGATTCCCAGACATTGATAGGTCTTGCTCCGTGTGCTTTCCAACGATGCTCCTGCATCATTACAGGGTAAGTCTCTCTTTTCACATTGTCAACTAGTGACTGGTCACAGGTTTTCATATGTAAGACTAGTGACTAGTCGTCCTTTGAGTGCAAGCTAACTAGTGACCATCCTCAAAAAATCATTGAATTATGACCATGAGAGTGTGTCTCAATTATCATATTCTGCTATGTTTCGCTTGACATTGTAGGGTGGAAATTAAGACTATAACAGATTCCCCCAAATGTGTGAGGTTTGTTACACATTATTTTCGTCATCCCTATGACCTTTAATGATGTAAACCTATTTGTTGCCTTTAGAGGGGTCAGTGGCCTAAGTTCCTGAAGAAAGAAGGGAGAAGAACTTTTCCTGAGAAAAGAAGTTGCATTTTCCTTTGTAAAAACCCTATTAAAGAGGATGTTCGCAGGTTGCTATATAGGCAGGGTGCGAGAATGCCTAACTCTTGCAGGTTGCACCATAGCTAGGTTGCGAGAGGTTCGCAGGTTGCTCTATAGGAAAGGTGCGAGAATGCTTACACGTGGGAAAAACCAGTGTTTTCTCGAATCTTCTAGAAAGAGAAACTTCCATGGTGAGGTGGCATCCGAATGGTTTGGATCTTACTCACTTTCATGATTTAGTGGGATCATCCTAACCTCCTCACCTTATCCTCTTTAGCTTATAAAAGGAGAGGAGCTCTCATGGAGAAGGGATAAGTTGGATTTGGCTTGGAATTATTAGCTTGGTTAGAGTGGTTTTGAGTTTTGCCTTTGTCAAGATAGATTGTGAATACTATCAGATCTGTGCTCTCAGAATTCTTGGAGTGAAAGTGTGTGGGGAACGAAGGATAGTTGGAAGGGATCTTACGACATCAAGGCCATGGTTGTAATCTCTCTTTCACATTTAATATGATACAG
>CBVK0100043680.1:0-32391 GCA_900067695.1 Picea abies | reverse complement strand
ACAGATTTTCAAGTCTGCTCTCGGGAGATTTGTTCCTGTGTTTTTCCTACCTGATGCCTTGGATAGATTTCCTCACGAAGGCACCCTTTCGAGACCACTCCCTTACCTTCGAGAAGACCTTCCATTTTGGTCTTCAAAACCTAGTGTAAATTACCTGAGGACCCGAAGGAGGATGTTATATTTTAAGTCTTAAAATCTTGCACAAGGGAGAATGGTCCTCGTAGACCTCAACATTTCGGCATTTCGGTACCCGGNNNAGGGAGAATGGTCCTCGTAGACCTCAACATTTCGGCATTTCGGTACCCGGAATACCCAAGGGCGAGTCCCCTTGCACTCGCAAGTCCCGAAACTTCGACTTGCGAAATCCCAAATTATTAGCGTGGGGGTAAATTAAGAGTTTTCGGAGTTTTGACACCTGGAGTATCTAGGTGCGAGTTTTCTTGTACTCGCGAGTCCCGAAACCCCGACCCGCGAAATCCCCAAATGACAACGTGTGGTTGAGTTAGGACCTTTCGGTGGTTCGGTAACCAGGTTACCCTTCCTTTTGCTAAATGCACGAACGATATCCCTTCGGAAGATCTAAGGTCTGTTACGACCGTTAAATTTTATGAAGGAATGCCGACGTTAATGTCTCGACCCCTTTTTAATCTTTGTAAGTAGCGAAGAAATCGGGACCGTAGATCCCCAGGGTTCGTGGGAGTATCTGGACCGTCCATTTATAGGACACGTGGCTGCTGATAAGCGTTTCGACGTTTCGGTACCCGGGAAGACAAAGGGGAAGAACCCTGATCATTGCGAGTCGCGAAACCTCGATAACCGAAACCTCGAAATAGTTTAAGAAGTGGATGAGATAGGATAGTTCGGCATTTCGGTACCCGGGAAAACCTAGGAGTGAGACTTCTTGTCATTACCCATCAAAAAAATCCCGAAGTATCAGATCCAGAAAAGGTCTATCATGGGTAAGCCTTGGTGTTTCGGTGTTTTGGCAACCGGGAAACCCAAGGGTCAGTCTTCTTGTACACCTCAGTCCCGAAATGGCTTAACACAGACGATATTTGGTGTGTCGGTGTTTCGGCACCCGGGATACCTGACAGTAAGTTTGCTTATGCTCACCAGTCTCGAAAACCCGGTCTGCGAATTCCTGGAATGAACTGAGCGACACATATATACAACTATACGTATGTTAAGGTTTCGGAGTTTCGGCTCCCGGGAAACCTAAGTGCAAGACCTCCTGTCGTCGCATATCCCGAATTCTCGATGGTGGAAATCTCGAAACAGGGAAGTATGTTTAGAGTTAGTAATTCGGAGTTCGGCTCCCAGAAGACCTTGATGTGAGACCTTCTGTCATCACATCCACCGAACTCCCGACTTGCGAAATCCCGATAGATGAAGTCCCAAAATGGATTCGCACACATGGTTTTTGTGTTTCGGCTTCCCGGTGTCGGGGACTCTCAAGGGTCAATTTTCCTTGTAATTCACTAGCCGCAAAATTTCGATGGATGAAACCCCGAAACGAACAAGGGAATACCTGTATCACAATTTCCCGTATCGCGAAAGTCGATGAGTACCATCCAATAAGGCCTGTGGCCATAACCGCCGATCAAATGAGTCCGGATAAGGGATGACAGGATCTGTATCAGGTCCCGTAGGGACTCGGGGAAATTCTATTCCTCGGAGAAAAGAAGAAAAAGGGTGTTTTTTTTTTAAATTCCGTAGTGGGTGTGTTACAAATAGTTAAACACAAAATTTAAAGAGGATACATGAGCCATAGCTCATTGAAAATCCAACATGGTTTCAGAGCAGGTCTTGGAGAATACTACTTGCTCAAGATTGAAGGAAGACCGTGGACTGCTAAACCCTTGCTGCTATTGCATAGAAGGAAAGGGTCGGACCCCTTTTAAGTTTCTGTGGTAAAAGTTACCCCACTGCCAGCCCAAGAGAAGGGCCAAACCCTCCCTTAATTTTCCGTGGCAAGGAATAAGGCTGCCACAGCCTAGAGAGAAAGGACCGAACCCTAGAAAAAAAATTCTGAAGCTGACCGAGTCCATACAACAAACCGCAGCCCAGAATTTTGTGGTGTATAGAGAAGAGGCCGAAGCCTAGGAGAAACCCCACAAGCAACCAAGGTGTATGGAGAGGAGGCCGGAACCTAGGAGGAGGGTCGATTGTCCAAATAAGGTGGCCGCAAGCCTCTAAAACTGCCGCGTAAGTCTGGGTGCCTAGCCGAGTTTGATGGAGTAGTAGTAGTGCAGAAACAACAAAATTATCAACCCATGATTACAAGAAACACTGCATCTTAATAGTCCGCGTTTTCTCCTGAGTCCTAACTAAACAATAACCATCTGGGTTGAATGGATTTAGTTGCTCCATTTCCGTCCGTTCTCCATCCTTTCCGTATATTTTTATGAAATTATTTTTGTGGGTATAAAGGGAGGACGATTACTTTGATTCCCAACTAGACAAAGTCTGGTAATACTTATTCCGAGCCTCGAGGATTTACAAAACCATGGATAGGCATTATTAAGGCCTAAGCCCATCGCATGCATTTGTCCGTGCTGATCATTAAACATTACCCAACGTTTCCCAATTAAATCCACCCCATTGATGTGGGCATTTAGTTTGGAGTTCTGATGATGGTAGGGCGGTTTTGGGGTCATCTATTCAGATTGATTGTACCCACATTTGATCGGTGAGTTTTTAGAGGTGTTTTAGATTTTAGGTGTGGGATCAGATCTCACCATATTTGGAGTAAAAATGACAGATAAATCTTCCTCATGTTCTTCACATTGCCAACCACCTCTCCCCGAGCTTAAGCTGTACCAAGAATTCATATTTTCGATACCTATTCTGTTCACACTTGTTCTTTTGTTGCTCTTCTATATGCTTTACTTGCGAAGGAGGAATGAGGTACATATCTGAGCAGAGTTAAGAGGAAATTCTGGGAAGTTTCTTTTAAAAGACTAGTTGAGTGACATTACAAATCCATGACATCACAATTACAAAGACCTGTGGACAAGTAAATTCTCTGAGTTATATCTATGCTGTCCAATTGCTCCATCGTGCCATCATTTGATGTCATGTATATTGATGCAAGTGTTTAATGGTGGCGCTGGTGTATATCCCAACAAACATAGAAGGTTGTTGATGGCTTACCTAAGTGCATTGAAGATGTTGATTACAGACCAAATTGAAACCCTTAAAATACAGATCTGAAGTCAAGATGTAACAATGTTAAGTAGCAACATAAGCTACAAGGATAGCTACAATAACGTGTTTGGAATTTTGCTAAATGTTAACAATGAACATGACCTTGATAAGCTAAAACAGTGATAGCAAGTTGGATCACCAACAAAAGGACATAATTGCAAATATGTGATACTCTCATATTAGTTACAACATTAAATGATGATGCAAACTTCGTCACAGACTTGTATGGTACAGAGGGCTACAAGACAAACTAGAAAGGAATGTCATTGCTCATCATGACATTGACAAACAAGAAGAACCTCCATTGGTTGATAATATTAGGTATGCACTTGTATATATCTTATTTGCATCATTTTCATAAGGGTACTTGTAGGAGGAAGGAACACTTGGTGCAATCATGGATCCAGAAGGATCTTAGTGCATCCAAAGGAGCAACACACTGGAAGTGAAGACTCCAGGTTTGATTGTTTTTTTATCATACCTATAAACTACATTTCTAAGGTTGTTACATTACAAGTAGGTGTTGTAGCTATGACAACAATCCTTAAAATGTTTTGGTTCTAGAGATGCACTCATGAATCTCCACTAGTAGATATTCTTGTCTTGTTTCCTTTCGCTTGTTTTTTTTTCTTGTACCAGGCAGGTTAACAAGAAAGGAAGATGCTTTTCCTTCAAACTTTAGAGGGATTCACTTGAATCTGAAGGAGTAAATAATAATCGAGAAAGAGAGACAATACCTTCTTCCTCTTCAGCAGTCTAGAGACAGATAGCCATTGATACAGTTGATGCAACTGTTCCAACTGACATTCCCAGGGACTTTGCAGCAGGCCATAAAGGGTCTGTCTGGGCTTGAAAAACTTTGCAAGAGGCAGAAAGACATACAACTGATGGAAGTGTCGAGAAATACAAAACGAGACTTGTAGTTAGAGGATTCTCACAAGGAGAGGGAGTGAACTATGATGAGACATATTGATCCAATAGCCCGATACACTCTCATCCTTACTATCATCCATGAGTTGGAAACTACATTAGACAGATGGATTCCTGATGAAGTTTGGGTTTCAACAAGAGTGTTGCTGATCCAAACCTATACTATTACATTGTTGGTGACGAGAACCTGATTTTGATGACTTATTTAAGAAGCCGTGTTATTACAAACAAGCTTTGATTTGTGATTTCGAGATGAAGGATTTGGGTATGATGCACTACTTCTTGGGACAAGAAGTATGACAGAGGACAAATGAGACTTTTCCTAAGTCAAGGAAAATATACAGTGGAGATATTAAAGAAGTTTAGTATGACAGAATGCAAATCCATGTCTACACCGATGGTGATGGATTTGACAAAAAATAAATGATGATGATTCAGACGAGATTGATCCACATGTGTACCGACAACTGATTGGATCATTGATGTATCTGGTTAACACCAAACCTGATATATACTATGCAACAAATGTGCTTAGTAAATCCATGAGTCAACTGAGACAAACTCACTGGATAACAATAAAGTATGTATTGAGATATATATATACCAGACACAGTTGGATATGGATTGAGATATGCCTCTAGTGTGAACTTGAGTATGCAAGGATATGCCGATACAGATTGAGCAAAGAGTATAGTGGACCAAAAGAGCACATCCAACTATTCTTTTACCTTGGATTTTACCATGGTTTCCTGGTGCAACAGGAAACAAGGCTTTGTGGCCTTGAGTACCGCAGAAGCATAGTATATAGCATTGAGTGTGACAGTTTGCGAAGTAGTGTGATCCTTCACTGCATCATACATCATACTCTTTGCCTTGCTGTTCCTCTTCCTAAACTTTTCTAACAAGACGAGATCAGTAGCAGGAGGAGCAACAACATGAGCTTCAACTATATCCCATAGTTTGAGGTCCTCTAAGACAAAGACAATCCTGGCCTTCTAAGGAGACCAGTTCCTAGCTCCAGCTAGCCTATCCTCCACACACATTTGACATGCTGACATGAATTCCCACTACACTCACTCTGATGCTACAACTGCAAATGAACGCTGCCTCACTCCTGTCAACACAGGTGTGAAAAGAGGTAGACTAGAAACAACCTCACTCCTAACAATATAGGTGTGAGAAGAGGTCGTGAAAAATCAGCCTCACTCCTAGCAAGTAGGTGTGAAAATAGGATGATCAAATGTCCACCAACTGTCCTACAACTCTCCACAAAAATTTTGCCAACAAGTTGCCACTAAACACTGTCCACAAAATCTGCCCAAAAGATGTCTAGGATTGTCCACAAAATGCTGTCCAAAACTCGACAAAAATCAACCACCAAGCTCTGATACCATGAAGACTTTTCCAGGTCATAACATGATGCCATCTAGGTCTGTCTTTGACCTCAAGATGGCTCTAAGTTTCTATTTTCACACACTTGTTTGCTACTGTTTTATATCAACAAACATATCAGGAACTTCACTGCCATTTTGTTACGGTTACATAGTCCTTTTAGGTGCTCTAGCATGTAGTTTTAGTCACCAACAGGTTAGCACGTGCATACCATAAAATATGTAACACACCTACAGATTTTTACTGCTGAAATAATGCTGTTCTAAACACTAGCATACATGGGAACACATGTATTTTTGGTCAACATGACCCTGAATAAAACCCCCCCGTGGAAACCAGTTTGGAATGAGTGTATATATGTGGAGAATAGAAGGTGGAATACAACAAGTACATGAAACAAATGAACCCGATACAATATCAACTTGTCTCATGCTGCAACACCTTTATTATTGAGTTATTATTCATTTGATCAATCCCTTTTTGTGGATTGATCATGTTGGGCATTGTAATTGACCAAATCCCTTTTTGCGGATTGGTCAAACCCTAATTATATTATGCAAATTAAAAATTCGGCCCCAAACTTAATTAAAGTGGTTTTAACCACTAAGTAGACAAGTCGGCCCTGCCCAGTGAAGAGACACCTTTCTAGCACCTGCCAGCCAATATAAATAAAGGAATCCAACGCCTCATTATCTCACTCACTCATTCACCCATCAAGTGCGCAAGTTTGGAGAGCTGAAGTTGGGAGAAGAAGGAAGAGAGAGACACATTGCTCAGTGTTGGATATTCTCTAGTGTTTTGGTTTATTGTCTAGGCATTGTATTGGCTATCTATATTAAGGAAGTTTTTGCTGGGTTTTTTCCCCCATGAGGGTTTCCTAGGATAAATGATGTGTATCTTGTGATTATGTTTCTCTCAGTGATCCTACCTATGCTATTGTTATCTAGTAAATTGAAAAGAAACCTAATAATAGCTCAAAACTTAACATGGTATCAGAGCTAAGTTGAAGGGAGCATCTTTCACTGGATAAATAAAAACATCATTGTTGCCGTACAAGGTTGGAGAGGAATTTTTGCCTAAAAACCATCTAGAAAAGTGCGCCCTACCCTAGTGAATCTTTTGGCATCTTGAAAACACATTTTCAATGTACAGAGCCTTCGAAAAGTCAAACCCTAGTTTTTCACTGGTACTAGAAAACCAGAAAAACCAGGAAACCAGAACCAGTACCAGAAGTACCAATCCAAATTTCCGCAAGCTCAATTTCAAGAGGTAAAATTTGGATTTTCAGAAATCTGACTGCACTAGGTTACTCGTCTCAGCTCAACGCATCTAGCCCCTGGATCATAATTTCAAAATTTGAAGCTTGAAAAATTAGGGTTTCTCATAAAACCCTTAGTTATAGTTAAAGTACCAGTTGTAGTATAAGTTGCAGTTACAGTTGAAATGAAATATTTTGTAAAGTGTTGGCCAACCTTAAAGTTGAAAAACCTCTGAAGTTTTGAAGGTTTGTTACCTATCACCGCTGCTACTGGATGGTACCACCACCCATCGATACTATCAAAGGTATGTACTTACATATGTTTCAATTATATTATTCTAAGGGGTACTTGCAGGAGAAATGATTTCCTATCATAGATCTAACATACTCAAAAGACAAATGCACCCCAAGTTTGATTATCTTGATATGCATCTATTTTTTATGACATTATTTTGACCTTATGAACATCTAGGTGGTATGTTGAAATCATACTAACCATTGGTCAAAATTATCAATGCTGATTAAAGTTGAGTTTATAGAGCTTATTATCTAATTTAGATTTCTATCAAGATAACATATTGTCTTAGTACATAAGACATGATGAAGAAATCACTTATCATCTTGAGTGAAGGAGACTTGGAAGAAAAACAACACACCCATTCTCGGGGACAAGACTCCAGGTTCCAGGTTTGATTAATTAAGTTGATAAGAATCAAAGTTGCACATGACAAGTTGATAACTACCCCTTTACAAGTAAACACTATAGTTGAGGTAACAGTCTTTGAAAAGTATTGTACTTGATAGCATGTGAGCATATTGAGATAAATGCTTAATGTAATCCTTTACCAGATACAACTAACATCTCCTCTAGGAGAAACTTCTTGTGTTGGTTCCAGGTTACCATGGATGAATGTTTGATCACAACACTAGAAGAATGTTGATCTCATTTCGTATTGTATTTCTTACTCTTGATATTTGCTTAAGACATGACAAAAGTGATAGCTCTAAAGGAGTTACTCTGATGATTATTCGTGTTATTGTTTTATTTACTATAATCAAAAGAGTATTATTCTTGCTTGTTGTTTTGTTGACCTTGTTTCATGATACATGTGATAACCCTGCGGAAGCTACAATGAAGGTTGCTTAAGGAAACATATTAGATGAGACATGAAGCAGACTACCCAAGTCGTGGACATGACGATATACATCCATGTACCAAAGAAGATGAAGAAGAAGTTATTTTTAAGATCCAGAGTATCTCATTTGAAGATTGATTTAAGGAGTAGAAGGCTCCAAAGATGACCGAACATTAGAACAAGAACTCATAGTAGACTTGGTCAAAGGATAATGAAGCCACCTTGACGGGAAACAAAACTCATTTGAAGTCTGACTCAACTTTTCATATTTAGACTTGACATTTAACACCAAGTATACCCTGTAAGAGATGATGAAGTCCTTTTAGACTCAGAAGAAATCAAGAGTAAGCATGATCTCAAAAAGGATTAGATGAAGAGACATCCTCCAGGACTGGGAGACATATGCCATGAGAAGACTAGATCATAAATTTAGAGACTTCTAAGAGATATGGAATCTCCTGGGAAGATTCCCTTGTTTCAATGACAGAGAAGGAAGTCAGTAAAAAAGATTGGGATATGGATTTTTTCGTGAGACTAGAAGAGAAGTCAGTGTTGACTTCCAAGATTGATCTAATAGATCAAACATGTTGCAGATGTACAAAGCCTGATGCGTGTCCAGAGGATTCTCCCAACAAGAGGGAGAAGAATATGACGAGACAATGAATCTAGTGATTGAAGAAATAGTTCCAGTATTCATGAAGACAACTAGAACAACCATGATTCATATATAGTATGAGATACAGGGGGAAAAATTCCCATATTTAAAATTGAGTGGCAGTTGGTGCAGTACATTAGTTGGGTCATGGAGACATGACTACAATAAAAGATAGAGTTACCTCCATGAAAGAAGAAGAGCTACCTTTAGTATCAATTATTGAGCCACTCTCAGTTTCAGATGAGTTGTTGCCATGATGGAGTAGAGGAGTTACTCTCAAATTCAATAGTCACAGTGAGAATGGAGCAACCATTCTCAGCTTAAGAGAAACTGCAGAGTCCCATTTCCAGAAGGAACAGTTACAGAGAGAGTAGAGGACATACTCCCATAGAATGAGACAGATAGTGCTTTGTAGAAAGCACATAGATCTAGCACATGATTGTGTAGATTGAGTTGTAGCTGAGCAAGTGTACCAGATTGGTACAAAGTGATGTGAAAAATTTGATTTGAAGTTGAAGACAAAAAGTCTCATGTCTGCAAATTGAAGCAAAGTCCAAGAGCTTGGTGTGGCAGGATTGATAGTTTTCTGAATATTTTGGGCTTTACCAAGGGTAAAACTGATTCTAACCTTTACTTCAAGGTTATGAATGATGAGCTAGTTATATTGTTGCTACTATATGTAAATGATGTATTCTTGACAAGATGAAGAAAAACTCATTACAGATTGCACAAGAAGCTCGCTATAGAGTTTGATGAAAGACCTAATGCATTATCTCTTAGGTCTTGAAGTTTGGCAGAGCCCATAAAAGATATTTCTTAACCAAATGAAGTATGCAGTTGAAATAATGAAAAGGTTTGACATGTTTGAATATAAATCCATGAACACACTCATGGAAACGAAATTGAAGCTCCTGGTTGATACCTCGTCAGAATTGGTTGATGCTACTCTATACAGACAAATTATTGGTGCAGTGATATATCTAAAGAATACCAGGCCAGATATATGTTTTGCCTTATGTTAGTATTTGGTAGAACCCAGACGTGTTCACCTTGATGATGCAAAATATGTGATGAGATACCTTAAGGGTACATTGGATTTTGGTCTCTGTTATACTGGATATCATGACTTCAGACTGAGTGGTTATACCAATTCAGATTGGGCTGGAAGTGTCTCTGACATAAAGATCACCTCAAGATGTTTTTTTAGTCTGGGGTCAGCCATGATCTCATGGCAGAGTAGGAAGCAATCAAGTATTTCGCCCAACATGAAAGAAGCGGAATATATTGTAGCATGTTCCGCCAATTGTGAAGACATATGGCTTCGGATGTTGTTAAAAAATCTATTTGATCTGGATATGGAAGCCACCTTGATCCTATGTGATAACCAAAGTTGTATAAAAATGATGTGTTCCATGATGAGTCGAAGCACATAGAGATCCGGTATCACTTCATTCATGATATGATGCAGAGAGGAGCTATAAAGCTCTAATATTTTGGCAGAGATGAACATGTTGCAGATGTGTTGACCAAACCTTTGTCTTGTGTAAAGTTTGAGCACTTTCGAGACAAGCTTGGTATAGTCCGAAAGGACCTCCCTCTAGAGGGGGAGTAGTGCTGATGATACTATGGTATCTTGACCAATAGCGGGTACCTCAGTTAGGATTTTATATCCTAGGGGACTGATCATCCCTGGACAGATCTATAACACCCTAGGTTTTGAACCCCCATTTGAAATAATGTATTGTTACAATGCTGAGAGGCTTGAGTGCCCAAACAATTATTAAAGGGCCAGTGTGCCCAATATATGTAATGTTTTTTATCATCATTAATAATAAATACATGGTTGGCTGCTAGACATACAAGGACTAGAGTTATAGGGGGCTATGATTCCACAAGAGAGGGGGATTGAGAGGCTAAGTGTTTATTTCTATGTTAATTACCCTTTTTCCTAAGGGAGGGGATCAATTACGTGAACTTCTTGGGGAAGGCCAAGAGGTTTTTTATTCCCCATGAAATTACTTAAACCCGCCTCTGGTCTGATGGGGGGGTTTGACTAAGGGTTTGTTCATTGATTTTCCTATACATTCACTCTTCTTTCCCCCACGCACTCCCATGCACGCACTTACCCATTCATTGACCCATCCTCACCTGCAGCTTGGCTTGGGAAAGGGAGCCGAACCGCTGAAGAATTAGCCAGAGGATAGTTCGCTGTAGTGGTTGCTGGTGTAATCCAGCCATGACCTGGGGCCTGGATGTCTGAGATGCATTGGCCTGTGCCCTGTTTTTCTCACAATTGCAAGTACTGAGAGTTCCAACATTGATATTCTGAACTAGTTGTGTTGGAGGCCCTGGTAAAATGGAGGAGTGCCTGAGGGACTGCATGGCAGAGAAGGGTGGAGGTCCATTCTCTTGGGTAGTACAGGTTAGGTAGAAGAACTCTGGGTACTTGGATTGTTGTGGGTGTTGGGAAACCTATGAGAGCTTGAGAGATGACTGGTTTGGGAACCCAAGTACGCTCTGGAACTGTCCTTGTGGATTCATAGCCCTGGCTCAGGGGTGACACTATTGTTGAGATTTGGAGAAATGGTGTCTATGGTTGGGTGGAATGTCCTTGGTTTGCAACCAATTGGTGTCATCTTTTATAAAGATAAGTTCTCTCTGTTGTGATATTATTATCTGTGTATGAATGTATTCTACTATGTATTTTAATTATCGTTTAACTAAATCTTAGATTATGCATGCTTGCTGGATATCACTGTGCATGTCATTAATTCTTGTATCTTATGCATTCTTATTAATTAAAGAAGGTATCGGTAAGAGTACGAAGTCCAAGGGTGGGCTTGTAGGTAGCATGCCACGACCTGCAGGTGGTTGGGGATGTTACAAGATCTCGAAGCTCTGTAATGACGGGCTGTCAGAGTACTTATGCATATATATGTTAGCTTTGGTCAGTAGTGGTAGCTCCGTTAGGATTTTATATCCTAGGGAATCTTTTGATTCCTTGGAAGATCCTTTGGATCTGTCAGAGTACCACAAGATGTGATGCCAGCCTAGTGCTGAAGATTTCCAGCTTCGTGTTGATGTTGTTGTGATGCCAGCCTAGTGTTGAAGATTTCTAGCTTCGTGCTGATGTTGTTGAGATGCCAGCCTCGTGTTGAATATTTCTAGCTTTGTGCTGATGTTGTTGAGATGCCAGCCTCGTGCTAAAGATTTCCAGCTTTGTGCTGATGTTGTTGAGATGCCCGCCTCGTGCTGAAGATTTCCAGCTTAGTGCTGATGTTGATGAGATGCCAGCTTTGTGCTGAAGATTTCTAGCCTAGTGATGATGTTGATGATGCTCCAGCCTTCGTGTTGTGATGTTGTTGTTGTTGATGTTGTATCATCCTTGTGATGTTATTGATGATGATGATGTATTGGTGTTATACTAATCCATGTTGTTGCAGATGATGATGATGCCATTCCAAATCCTTGCCGTGGATGACGATATTGATGATGAGAAAAACTTTCGATGATTTATAGATATGCTAGTCAATGTTATAGATGCTGTTGATGTTTCTGGCCTCTCTCTCTCTCTCTCTCTCTCGTGATGATGTTGTAGAATACCCTTCTTGTTAAGGGGGAGTATTGAAATATTGTAACTACAAAGAGTATTCTATTTATTATCGAGTTATTATTCATTTGATCAATCCCCTTTTTTGGATTGATCATGTCGGACATTGTAATTGACTAAATCCCCTTTTGTGGATTGGTCAAACCCTAATTATATTATGCAAATTAAGAAGTCGGCTCTAGACCTAATTAAAGTGGTTTTAACCACTAAGAAGACAAGTCGGCCCTGCCCAGTGAAGAGACACCTTTCCAGCACTTGCCAACCAGTATAAATAAAGGAAGCCAACGCCTCATTATCTCACTCACTCATTCACTCATCAAGTGTGCAAGTTTGGAGAGCTGCAGTTGGGAGAAGAAGGAAGAGAGAGGTGCATTTCTCAGTGTTGGATATTCTCTAGTGTTTTGGTTTATTGTCTTGGCATTGTATTGGCTATCTATATTAAGGAAGTTTTTGCTGGGTTTTCTCCCTTATGAGGGTTTCCCAGGATAAATGCTGTGCATCTTGTGATTGTGTTTCTCTCAGTGATCCTACCTATGCTATTATTATCTAGTAAATTGAAAATAAACCTAATAATAGCTCAAAAATTAGCAGTCCTCACCATAGAATCTGGGTCCACTATCTCTTCGAGGGCTGCAAGCTCGTCTTTGATCTGGGTGTATCGGCCAAGGTAAGATGTAACCAACTCATTCTTGAGCATATGAATGCCCCTGATTCGATCAAACAAAACAATCTTCCGGTTCTGGTTAGAGCTCTGGTAAAACTTGCATAGAAATGCCCACATCTCAAATGCATAGTCTTTCCCAGCGAAGTGGGGAATGATGTGATACCTCACTGCATCACGCATTGTTCTCTTTGCCTTCTTGTTCCTCTTCCTGAACTATGCTAACAAGATGGGAGCAATAGCAGTAACATGAGGAACATCAATAAGAGCTTCAACTATATCCCATAGTTCTAGGTCCTCTAAGACAAATACAATCCTGGCCTTCCAAGGAGACCAGTTGTTAGCTCCAACTAGCCTATCCTCCAAATGCATGTGAGATGCTGATATGACTGCCCACTAAACTCACTCTGATGCTACAATTGCAAAGGAATGCTACCTCACTCCTGTCAACACAGGTGTGAAAAGAGACAAATGAACAACAACCTCACTCCTAACAATATAGGTGTGAAAAGAGGTCATGAAATCAGCCTCACTCCTAGCAAGTAGGTGTGAAAAGAGGATGATCAAATGTCCACCCACTGTCCTACAACTCTCCACAAAAATTCTGCCAACAAGCTCCCACTAAACACTATCCACAAAATCTGCTCAAAAGATGTCTAGGACTGTCCACAAAATGCTGTCCACAACTCAACAAAAATCATCCACCAAGCTCTGATACCATGAAGATTTTTCCAGGTCATAACAGGCTTCCATATAGGTTTGTCTTTGACCTCAATATGGCTCTAAGTTTCTACTGTCACACACTTGTTTACTGCTATTTATATCAATAAATAGATCATGAACTTCACTGCTGTTTTGTTATGGTTACATAGGCCTTTTAGGTGCTCTAGCATGTATTTTTAGTCACCAACAGGTTAGCACATGCATACCATAATATATGTAACACACCTATAGATGTTTATGGCTGAAATAATGCTATTCTAAACACTAGCATACATGAAAATGAACAGAGGTATTTTTGGTCAACATGACCCTGGATAAAACCCCCCTAGGGAAAATTAGTTTGGAATATGAATGCATATATGTGGAGAATAGAAGGTGGAATACAACAAGTACATGAAACAAATGAACCCGATACAATAGAAACTTGTCTCAAGCTGCAACAAAAGTCCAAGAAGTAGAGATGCGCCCTCCTCACAAGTTGTCCAATCCACTGAAATGAAGCGCCCTTGCTCCTTGAAGATCTGATGGAGAAACCCTTGCATACAACTTTGAATATGTGAGCTACCGCTCCATTGAAAATATCCTCCAAGAAATTTTACCACTGCAAGACCTGTTTGCTATAAGTGCGCCCTCCTCTAAGCAAGAACAACTACCACAAATAACTAAGGTTCTAAGCCTCCATGCTGCCTCCATGAAAGGGGGGCCCGAAATTTCCTCAACCGTAGCCACCATCTTCTCCTCAATGCTCTCTCTCAAACTCTCCAAGTTAACATAAGAGTGAATGAGCTTCTCCTTGCCCTTTGCAGCCCTTTTGAACCTCCATAACGAAACCTAAAACTTGGATGGATGAGATCATCCCATCTCATCTCCAATCAAAGGTTGATATCATCCCATAATAATCTCACTCAAAAACCCACTTTAGGTTACGTTCCCTAATGACGCAGATGCCTCCTACGCACCCTACGTCCGCTCACAGGATCGTTCAACCACCAAGTGAGCCGAAGCGGCTCTTCCAATTCCCTACTGGAATCTCTATTAAAAACCTGATCCATAGGTCCTTTATTCACCCACACAACTTTTCCGCACTTAACCATGAGCTTCCCCGACTTAGTTTTGGATTTCGGGGTTTCGCGATCCTCGATGTCACGAATCTCTGTCCCGCGATATCTCATCACCGATTTGCCGATGCGCTCCTTTCGGCCTTAGCCCCTCCTGGATAAACTCCTAGTCCATGTGACCACTATCCCTGTGACCGTAGTCCTACCTCTCGTCGGGGTTTCGGACATCGCAAAGCCGAAATGCACTCGTCCTCAGGATTCACAATCCGCCAAATCTCGATGTGCTGATATGATGACAGCTGGCCCCCACAATGGAGCTTTCCACCCTTTCGGGGTTTCGGACTTTGCCATTCCGAAGTGTATGGACTTCTTGTCCACGGGATTCCTGATTCTTCGATGTGGCTCTCCTATCGGGACCTTTCCTGAAGGCATCGATCGCTGCCACGTGTCCCCTCAAGACTAACGATCCTGATCCAATCTCGTGATTTTGCGACTTTCGATGCTCCGGAAGTCTTGTCCTTTGGATCCGCAAAACGCCAAACCCCGATACGCCGAGTTGACTTCTCTATCGGGACTTTCTCGATAATCTGGATCTCCGCCACATGTCCCCAACTGATGGATGACCCTGATCCAATCTCGTTGTTTCAGAGTTTTTGATACCTCGATGATAGAAATTCTGTCAACTCAAAACCCCGGTAGCCAATATACCGATGGGTCGCTCAATCCCCGCCACGTGTCTTCACAAACGGACGACTCAGATTCACTCTCGCTATTTCGAGACTTGGAATGTCTCGACTTTCTCGACCTCAAGAAATCCGATATCCCAAACGCCGATATCCCGATAAGTCAATCCTTTCGGGACTTCCACCCTCCTGTTCATGATGCTAAACCTCGTGCAGCTCCCAACCGATCTGATGGCTGTCGGGTATTTCACTCTAGATCTGATGGTTCAAATCCGTCCTTCTTGTGCACTCCTCCTGCTCCTTCCTGGACGTGGGAAATCCGACGGTCCAAGATCTATCAACTGATCTGATGACCGATATTGCTCCTCCCGAGCTTGCGCACCTTCTTCATGCGCTTGGAAAAATTCCAAGTTCCCAAAGGCCTCGACCTTTGCCCTTTCTTCTCTGTGAGCTCCTTTACTTGAGTTCTCGCCTGCGTTCTCCACGACGCTATTCCTCCTGAGCTTTTTTCCTTTCGAATCCTTGAAGGATTCTTTGACTTCTGCACTCCTTGCAGAGTCCTTGCATGCAACGTGCTATCTCTCCTGAGCTTCTCAAAGGTACTCAGACCCGTAAGGGATTTTATCCTTCTTCCTTCCTCCTGCAGATGGAGAATGTTTGGATGCCCTCCTGACTATCCTCTTCCTCAAGCAACTTCTTGCTGAGCCTTCCGGGTGTTCAGTAACCCTACGAAGATCCCTCAGTGGATTCTTCTTCAAATCACAGAACTCGAAGATTTCTCTTATCTTGTGCCTGTCTGCACAATGTCTCAATGCCCACCTGGCAGAGTATCTTCTTCTCGAACTTCCAGTAGTTCTGTCTCTTTCTGCGCACCGTATGCGCCTGCTCAATGCCCACTTGGCAGAGCTCTCAGAATCCTTAGTGATTCTAGTTTCTTTCTGAACTCACAACAGAGTTCTTCTCAATGCACCACTGTGCATATGCTCAATGCCCACTTGGCAGAGCTTCACAGAACTCCTCAGAGCTTCTGTCTACAACTGTGTCTTCTCCCACACAACCTTGCCTCCAAGGTGTTCAACAACCTTGAGGTATTTCTTTGAGTTGTTGATTCCAGTTCTTGTGCTGCAACGTATCTTTGTCTGAACCCACAGAATTCATAAGTGCAATCTCTGTGCACGACTATCAGAACCCACAGTGTTATGTCACACCCTCCTGGTGTGAAGCCTCAAAGACCTTCACCTGAAATCAGACACACTCCTGCAAATGAAAACCTACAACATACATCTACAACATACAAAGAACACTCACAGACATTCATTTAACACACAATAATGTAGGAAAAACTGCTCTTTGTATTAAATATGGCAAATGCTTGTATTTACAAGGTGTTCCTGAGCACGACCTGTAACAAGGTCTCGACTCTTCTCTCTTCTTCTCTACTCACATATTCCCTCTTCCCCACACTTACTTCTACACTCTAAGAGATACAATCGATCTTTTACATGAGGGGGATCTTCGAGCTCTTCCCTCCAATCTACCTACCCTATTCAATTTCATTAAATGGGTTGTCTAGTCCGCTATCCAGATCTAGATCT
Organism: Picea abies; assembly: GCA_900067695.1. Lineage (NCBI taxonomy): Eukaryota > Viridiplantae > Streptophyta > Pinopsida > Pinales > Pinaceae > Picea > Picea abies. The sequence goes on along the minus strand of CBVK0100043680.1, from coordinate 15,483 downwards.
CAGCCTTACAAACCATTAAAGGCCTACCTACCTAATGCCTGCACAAAGGCACGACTCTATGGCTCAACAACCTATGCAATTAAATTACATTCAATTACAAAATAGAAGATGAAGGCTGCACCTCTCTTCATCTTGAATGCACGCGCTTGACACAACTGGCTGGCTGATGTGGAGAGATGCTCCTACATCATACTCCTCAGCTGCAAAATTCATGAGCTCCTTCTCATGAGCTTCCCATCTCTTGATGTTGAAATCCTCCTTGATCCCAAATCATTCTCTGGAGTTGTTCATCCACTCCATCTTGCTACTGCTGCTGCTGTTGCTGCTGCTTCTTCCTTTCTTCTCAACTGCTCTTCGTTGGCAGTCCTTGCTGACCCTAACATCAACCTTTTGATCTCCTCGATCACTGCATCCAGCTGCTCCAGTGGCTGGTCCTGTTTTTGCAGTCTCCCCAGTTGCAAATTTTTTTGGCACATGGGCAGATTCTCATGATATCCCATGCCTTCTTCATCATCAGCTTCCAACCTCACTTGTTGGATGTGCATGCTCTGCACCTTTACCCTCTCTTCCAGGGATTCAATCTGTTCCCACAGATCATCCAAACTAATGCTGTCTGCCCCTTCTTCTTCTTCTACTGCAAACTCCCATGTTGCAGTCTTTTCAGCTTCCTGGCTGAAAATATTGAGCCATTCCTTAGAATGCTCACTCTCTTTTCCTTCTTGGGTAGCTTCAGATATCTGCTCCAATCCTTCTTTGACAGTTTCAACTCGTTGTTCCCCTGCTGTTGCTGCATCATCTACAACACAACATTCTGCCTCCTCCTGGGCAAGTGGTAGGAATATCTGAATTCCCCCAATCATTAGAAGGTCCTTAAGATCCTCCTCTTCTGTCAGTTGCACATGCTAATCCAAACTCACCTCTGAGTTCATCTGCTCTGTCAGCTCCTCAGGCTGATTCCAACTCATCTGCTCATCCCTGCCCACATGGAAATATGGGATCTGTTCACTGCTCTCCTGGCAGATTATGAGATCAACTGATCCCATCTTCATCAGAACTCCTTGCTGAATTGAACTCACCTCCGAGTCTATGAGACTTTCAGATAGCCTTGAATGTTCATATCTGCCCACCTGGAAATCCGAGATGCTTCCGCTACCCTCTTGGCAATCTTCGAGATCCCACAACGACCTCATATCATTGCCCAGCTGGCAATGTGAAATTCCCTGGCTGTCCTCCTGACAGTCCCTGAGATCTCGTAGTGATCCCAACTCGTTGCCCACCTGGAAATTGGGAATTTCCTCTCTGCCCTCCTGTCAGTTCTTGAGATCCCCAGCTGATCCCAATTCACTAAGATTTCTCCCAGTTTCTGGTTCACATATCTGAAGCATCTCCTCAGGTCTGTCGAGGTTTTCAGCCTGCCTCAACCATCCTCTTAATAACTTACGCTGTCTTCTAGCCATCAATTCCTTGACTGACCATTTTACTTTTTCCTTCCACATGGGCCATTCATGCATCCATCTCGACCTCTTATTCTGCCGCATCTCAATTGCAATTTCAGCCAGTCTTGCATTCATCTCAGCGAGTTCTTCATCCCATTCTGGGTCGCTAATCAGTTCTAGATCCTTTCTTCCAGCAAATCTATGGCCTTCAGTAGCCATGTTGTTGTCTCTGTCTGCTCTCCTAGAAAACCTGCTGCTGTCACTCTGTACCCCGAGTGTTTCCAACTTCATCCCATGGTTCTCCTGACTGTCTATGGACTGTTGCCTACCTGCGAACAATCCTTACAGATTTTTCAGCACTCCGTCTTCTCCCTCTGCTTGAAATATACAAACAAAGTTCTAGCTCTGATACCACTTGACGCAGACGCCTCCTACACACCCTGCGTCCGCTCACATGATCATTCAACTACCAAGTGATCCGAAGTGGCTCTTTCGATTCCATACTGGAATCTCTATTAAAAACCCGATCCACAGGTCCTTTATTCACCCACACGGCTTTTCCGCACTTAACCGTGAGCTTCCCTGACTTAGTTTCGGATTTCGAGGTTTCGCGATCCTCGATGTCACGAATCTTTGTCCCCACGATCTGTCGATCACCGATTTGCCGATGCACTCCTTTCGGCCTTAGCCCCTCCTAGATAAACTCCTAGTCCATGTGACCACTATCCCCGTGACCACAGTCCTACCTCTCGTCTGAGTTTCGGACATTGCAATGCTGAAATGCACTCATCCTCAGGATTTGCGATCCGCTGAATCCCGATGTGCCGATATGATGACAACTGACCCCCACAATAGAGCTTTCCATCCTTTCAGGGTTTCAGACTTCGCCATTCCGAAGTGTATGGAATTCTTGTCCACGTGATTCCCGATATCCCGATTCCTGATTCTCCGACGTGGCTCTCCTATCGGGACCTTTTCTGAAGGCCTCGATCACTGCCACACGTCCCCTCAAGATGGACGGTCCTGATCCAATCTCACGATTTCGCGACTTCCGATGCTCCAGAAGTCTTGTCCTCTGGATCCACGAAACGCCGAACCCCGATACGCTAAGTTGACTTCTCTATCGGGACTTTCCCGATAATCTGGATCTCCGCCACGTGTCCCCAACTGATGGACGACCCTGATCCAATCTTGTTGTTTCGAATTTTTTGATACCCGATGACAGAAATTCTGTCAACTCAAAACCCCGATAGCCAATATACTGATGGGTCGCTCGATCCCCGCCACGTGTCTCCGCAAACAGACGGCTCAGATTCACTCTCGCTATTTTGAGACTTGGAATGTCCTGACTTTCTCGACCTCGAGAACTCCAATATCCCGAACGCCGATATCCTGATAAGTTAATCCTTTCGGGACTTCCACCCTCCTATTCACGATGCTAAACCTCGTGCATATCCCAACCGATCCGACGACTATCGGGTATTTCGCTCTAGATCTGACAGTTCAGATCCATCCTTCTTGTGCGCTCCTCCTGCTCCTTCCTGTATGTGCGAAATCCGACGGTCCAAGATCTATCGGCTGATCTGACGACTGATATTTCTCCTCCCGAGCTTGCGCACCTTCTTCCTGCGCTTGGAAAAATTCCAAGTTCCCAAAGGCCTTGACCTTTGCCCTTTCTTCTCTGTGAGCTCCTTTACCCGAGTTCTCGCCTACGTTCTCCACGATTCTATTCCTCCTGAGCTTTACTCCTTTCGAATCTTTGAAGGATTCTTTGACTTCTGCACTCCTTGCAGAGTCCTTGCACGGAATGTGCTATCTCTCCTGAGCTTCTCAAAGGTACTCAGACCCCTAAGGGATTTTATCCTTCTTCCTTCCTCTTGCAGATGGAGAATGTTTGGATGCCCTCCTGACTATCCTCTGCCTCAAGCAACTTTTTGCTGAGCCTTTCGGGTGTTCAGTAACTGTACGAAGATCCCTCAGTGGATTCTTCTTCAAATCACATAACTCGAAGAGTTATCTTCTCCTATGCCTGTCTGCATAATGACTCAATGCTCACCTGGTAGAGTATCTTCTTCCCAAACTTGCAGTAGTTCTGTCTCCTTCTACGCACCGTATGCGCCTGCTCAATGCCCACTTGGCAGAGCTCTCAGAATCCTTAGTGATTCTGGTTTCTTTCTGAACTCACAGCAAAGTTCTTCTCAATGCACCACTGTGCATATGCTCAATGCCCACTTGGCAGAGCTTCACAGAACTCCTCAGAGCTTCTATCTGCAACTGTGTCTTCTCCCACACAGCCTTGCCTCCAAGGTGTTCAACAACATTGAGGTCTTTCTCTGAGTTGTTGATTCCAATTCTTGTGCCGCAACACGTCTTTGTCTGAACCCACAGAATTCAGAAGTGCAACCTCTGTGCACGACTATCAGATTCCACAATGTTCTGTCACACCCTTCTGGTGTGAAGCCTCAAATACCTTCGCCTAAAATCAGACACACTTCTACAAATGCAAACCTACAACATACATCTACAACATACAAAGAACACTCACAGACATTCATTTAACACACAGTAATGCAGGAAAAACTGCTCTTTGTATTAAATATGGCAAATGCCTGTATTTACAAGGTGTTCCTGAGCACGGCCTGTAACAAGGTCTCGACTCTTCTCTCTTCTTCTCTACTCGCAGATTCTCTCTTCCCCACACTTACTTCTACACTCTAAGAGATACAATCAATCTTTTACATGAGGGGGCTCTTCGAGCTCTTCCCTCCAATCTACCTACCCTATTCAATTTCATTGAATGGGCTATCTAGTCCCCTATCCGGATCTAGATCTCAGCCTTACAAACCATTAAAGGCCTACCTACCTAATGCCTGCACAAAGGCACGACTCTATGGCTCAACAACCTATGCAATTAAATTACATTCAATTACAAAATAGAAGATGAAGGCTACGCCTCTCTTCATCTTGAATGCACACGCTTGACACGACTGGCTGGCTGGCTGGCTGACGTGGAGAGATGCTCCTGCATCACCTAAGTTCACTTTATGTCTCCTAATTCACCCACAAAGTGAATTAATGTTAATGTTTAAGCCATTATTATAGTTCTTTGCATTTCAATAGATAACAACAACATAAGACAAGATCACTGAGAAATACACAATCACAAGACACAAGAGACACAACATTTATCCTGGGAAACCCTCTAGGGGAAGAAAACCCAACAAAAATTCCTTATTATAGATAGCCAATACAATGCCAAGAGATAACTCAAGCTAATACAAAATATCCTCTTGCAAAGATGCGCCTCTCTCTCTCTCTCTCTTCTCCAAATGCAATTCTGAAACTTGTCTCTCAAAATGAGCAAGTGAGGTGTGTCTAAGTGAAGTGCTAGCCTCCTTATTTATACTAATCTGGCACGTGTGAAGTGTGTCTTCACTGGCAGGGCCGACTTCTTAATCTGGGTGGTTATAACCACCTTTATTATATTCCAGGGCCTCTTTGATATATTCTGGGGACGACTTTTTTTTTTTCCTATTACATATATATTATGACCAATCTGCAAAAGAGGATTTGGTCCTTTTACAATATCCGACATGATCAATTCACAATGGAGATTGATCCAATGAATACTATATCAAATAATAATAAGAATACACTTTGCAGTTACATTATTTCAACACTCCCCCTTAACAAGAAGGGTATTCTTCAACAACATCAGGCGAGATAGAGAGGACAACATCATCAACAACATCAAGTGGGTGAGAGGAAAACATCATCAATATCATCTTGGAACACTGACTGGCGTATCCATAAGTCATCATAAGTTTTCTTCATCCGCAACATCGTCATTCTCAAAGGAATGCAATCATCATCTACATCAATATGTATTAGTATAAAACGAATACATCATCATCATCACAACACAAGGCTAGCTCATCATAATACAGGACTGGCTTTACGTCAAAGATGTCAAGCTGGAAGCTCAGTAATCGTCTTGCTTTACGTCACAACAATCAAGATGGAAGTAAGATACTAGACTGGCTTTACGTCACAACTTCGCAAGCTGGAAGCATAGTACTAGTCTCATCTCAACGTCTTACTTTACGTCACAACACTCAAGATGGAAGCAAGATACTAGACTGGATTTACGTCACAACCGTCAAGCCGGAAGCACAGTACTAGTCTCATCACATTGTCTTGCTTTACGTCACAACCATCAGGTTGGAAGAAAGATACTAGATTGGATTTACGTCACAACTGTCAAGACGGAAGCACAGTACTAGTCTCATCTCATCATCTTGATTTACGTCACAACAATAAGGCTGGAAGCAAGATACTTGTCCTACTTTACGTCACAACAATCAAGCTGGAAGCAGGATACTAGACTGGCTTTACGTCGCAACTGTCAAGCCGAAAGCACAATTCTAGTCTCATCACATCATCTTGCTTTACGTCACAACAATAAAGATGGAAGCAAGAGATGTCTTATCACAACAACTACTCCCCCTTTCGAGGAAGGTCCTTTTGGACTATACCAAGCTTATCTTGAAAGTGCTCAAACTTTAAATGAGATAGAGGCTTGGTCAACACATCAACAACCTGTTCATCCGTGCTAACATACTGGATCTTTATGGCTCCTCTATGCACCATGTCACATATGTAATGATATCAGATCTCTATGTGCTTTGACCCATCATGGAATACCAGATTCTCTGTCATCTTTATGCAGCTTTGGTTGTCACATAGGATCGTGGTTGCTTCCATTTCTAGGTCAAATAGACCGGTTAACAACTTTCGAAGCCATATAGTTTCACAGCTGGTAGAAGATGCATCAATGTATTCTGCTTCCATTGTGCTGAGAGAAACGCTGGATTGCTTCCTACTCTGCCACGAGATCATGGTTGATTTCAAACTAAAACAACATCTTGAAGTGTTTTTTTTGTCAGAAACACTTCCTGCCCAATCTGAATCAGTGTACCCACTCAATGTGAAATCACGATCTTCATCATAATTGACACCACAATCTAATGCACCCTTAAGGTACCTCATCACATGTTTTGCAGCCACAAGGTGAACATGTATGGGTTCTACCAGAAACTGACTCAAAGTGTTCACGGCAAAACAAATGTCTAGTCTGGTGTTCATCAGGTACATCAACGATCCAATAATCCGTCTGTACAATGCGGCATCAATCAATTCCGACGAAGTATCGACCAACAACTTCAGCTTCGTTTCCATGGGTGTATTCATGGGCTTGTACTCTAACATGTCAAATCTCTTCAATATTTTGACTGCATACTTCCCTTGGTTAAGGAAGATCCTCTCTAGACTCTGCCATACCTCAAGACCTAAGAAATAGTGCATTAGGCCAAGGTCTTTCATCTCAAATTCTGAAGCGAGTCTCTTCTTACATTCAATGATGAGATTTTCTTCTCCAGTTGAGAATAAGTCATCTACATATAGAAATAGTATCATTGGCTCATCGTTCATAACCTTGAAGTAGAGGTTAGAATATGCTTTACTCTTGGTAAATCCCAAGCTCTTCAGAAAGCTGTCTATCTGGCCATACCAAGCTCTAGGAGCTTGCTTCAATCTGTACAAGGCTTTCTTCAACTTGCAGACATGAGACTTCCCGTCTTCAACTTCAAATCCTTGAGGTTGCTCTATATACACTTCCTCTTAGATAACACCATTTAGGAAAGCTGTCTTTATGTCCATCTATTGCAACTTCCACTTCATCTTAGCTGCAAGGGCTATGATGGTTCTGGTCGAAGTGTATGTGGCTATAGGAGCAAATGTTTCTTCATAGTCAATGCCTTCCTTTTTGAGAAAATCCACAAGCTACAAATCTTGCTTTATACTTCTGAATACTTCCATTAACAACATGTTTTATTTTGAAGAGCCATTTGGACAATACCACATCCTTGCTATTTGGTTTGGGAACTATTTCCCATACATCGTTCTTTATTATGGATTGGCATTCTTTTGTCATGGCATCTGCCCATTCTTTCTTCTGAATGGATTCTTCAAAGCAGGTAGGATCCTTTTCTAGGAGATCACACATCCAAGCCATATAATTGGAGAATGGATTAGGTTTCTTCACATGTCTCGTGGTCCCTTTGGGAAGACCACATTTCTCTCCATCTTGAATAAGCTCTCTAGACCAAGCTAGCTTTATTTTATGGGATATTGTCATCTGAGGAGGTTCTTGAAACTCTACTACGTCATGATCTTCTAGAATTTCCTCATCAGGGGAAGTTACAACTTCCCTCACTGGTTCAACAACTATGGGAACCTCCCTCACTGATTTTGCAACTCTGGGGATTATGGGTTCCTCTTCATATACCTCTTCAAGCTGACATTTTCTCGATTTCTTGAGCATTGCATATTCATCAAAGGTCACACCCCTGCTGATCTCAATGTGGTGGTGACCTGGTATATAGATCCTGAAGGCCTTGGAGACCTCACAATATCCCACAAATATTCCCTTCTTTCCTAAGGGTTCCAGCTTGTTTCTTTTCTCTTTCGGTATATGTATAGATACTGGGCACCCAAATATTTTGAGATGGCTTACCTCTGGCTTCTTTCCGGTGAACATTTCTTCCGGGGTATTGACCCCAAGTGCACTATGGGACAATCGATTTTGCACATATACGACTGTCATTGCTGCTTCTGCCCATAAGCACATAGGAAGATCTTGATCCTGGATCATGGTCTTCACGACTTCCATTATCGTTTTGTTCTTTCTTTCAGCCACACCGTTTTGTTGAGGATTATAGGGAGTAGTGAGTTCTCTCTTGATACCAACATCTTTGCAGAAGCTCATGAACTCTTTTGAGGTGTATTCTCCTCCATTATCTGACCTGAGTATCTTGATCTTTCTTTCAGAAAGATTCTCTATCAAGTCTTTGAATTCCTTGAATTTGCTGAACACGTCATCTTTAGATTTCAAGAGATACAACCAGGTATTACGAGAGTAATCGTCAATAAGTGATACATAAGATACATACCCACTAGTGGAAGACGATGGAATTGGGCCACACACATCTGAATGAATGAGTTCTAGGACTCCTTCTGCTTTGCTGTCTCTCTTCGAAAAAAGGTTCTTGATGTTATTCCCTTGTGCACATCTATTGCATACTCCTTCATGGTCAACCTTGAGTTCTTGTAAACCTGTGACCACTTTGCATATGTATGGTAGTGCCTTGTAGTTAATGTGAGCTAATATTCTATGCCAAAGTTCACACGGATTCTCAATGGCATGGGTCATGGCAGCTTCTGAGTGACCCTTTAGCGTATACAAGCCACCTTCTTATTTTCCAATGATGATTTCTTCTTTTAAGGTTTCTCCTTTAGCACGTTGCCTTCTGCAACCTTCACTATAGCTTCCTCAGGGTTATTACCTGTGACCTGGAGCAAGGTCAAAAAAACAACAAGCAAGAATAATATCCTTTTGATAATATAAAGAAATATCACAAACAATCATCACAATAGCTCCTTTAGAGCTATCACTTGTAATTTGTCTGAAGCAAAGCTTAAAGGTAAGGAATACAATACGAAATGAGGTCAACACTCTCATAGTGTTGTGGTCAAACATTCCTCCATGGCAACCTGGAACTAACACACGAGATTCTTCCTAGAGGAGGTGTTAGTTGTAGCAAACAAATGATTACGTTAAGCATTTACCTCTATATGATCACATGCTATCAAGTATGATACTTTACAAACACTGCTATCTCAACTATAGTCATCAACTTGTCATGTGTACCTTTGAATCTTATTAACTTGATTAATCAAACCTGGAGCCTTGTCCTTAGGAATGAGTGCTTGCTTTTCTTCTGAGTCTCCTTCACTCAGGATGACGAGTGCTTTCTTCAACCTGTCTTCTGTACTAAGACAATACGCTATCTTGACAGAAGGTTGGGTTAGAGGATAAGTTCTACGATCTCAACTTTTAATCCATCTAATACCTTGACTCAGAAAAGGTTAGAATGATGGTCATAGCTACAACATACAACATTGATCAATATAACAAATGGATGCATATCAGAATAATCACACTTGGGTTGCATCATTCCTCTGAATGTGTTGGATCTTGAGATCCTTCTGGATATATGGCAAGAGATCCCTTCTCCTGCAAATACTCTTTAAGGTTTAACCATTTAAACATATGTGAGTACATACCTCTGATAGTATTTGCACGTAGTGGCTCCATCTGGCGACAACGATAATCATTACCAACTCTTAAAAACTTCAAGGGTGTTTTCAACTGGTGCTACGGATGCAACTACAACTGATACTGCAGCTTTAACTGGTTCTAAGACTACAGCTGCAACTTAGGGTTTTATGAGGAAACCCTAATTTTTCAAACTTCAAAATTTGAAATTCTGATCCAGGGGATAGATGCGCTAAGCTGAGGCGAGTAAGCTGGTGCAGTCAGATTTATGAAAATCCAACTTTTACCCCCTCAAACTTGATCCGTGGATTTCTAGACTGGTGCTTCTGGTTTTCTGGTACTTCTGGTACTCTGGTTTTCTGGTTTTTTGGTACTTTGTGAAACTAGGGTTTCACTTTCTAGGAGATCTAGCCATTGAAAAGGTGCGCTGAAGGTGCCAAAATGATCCTTAAGGGAGGGCACACTTTTCTAGATGGTTTTAGGGATGAAATACCTCACCAACAAAAGACCTAATTTGCATATATGAGAACAATGATGTTTTTCACTTTTCTCTTGTGAAAGATGCTTTCTTAAGATTGGCTCTGATACCATGTTAATTTTTAAGCCATTATTATAGTTCTTTGCATTTCAATAGATAACAACAACATAAGACAAGATCATTGAAAAATACATAATCACAAGAGACACAACATTTATCCTGGGAAACCCTCTAGGGGAAGAAANNNCTTATTATAGATAGCCAATACAATGCCAAGAGATAACTCAAGCTAATACAGAAGATCCTCTCCCAAATATGCGCCACTCTCTCTCTCTTCTCCAACTGCAGTTCTGAAACTCGTCTCTCAAAATGAGCAAGTGAGGTGTGTCTAAGAGGCGCTAGCCTCCTTATTTATACTAATCTGGCACGTGTGAAGTGTGTCTTCACTGGCAGGGCCGACTTCTTAATCTGGGTGGTTATAACCACCTTTATTATATTCCAGGGCCTCTTTGATATATTCTGGGGCCGACTTCTTCTTTTGCCTATTACAATGCAGTTACATTATTTCAACAATTAATAGTCATTTAGGATAAAACGACCAAATTTCACTTTTTACTTATATCTCCTAAGTCAAAGTGAAATTAGACATAAAGTACAAGGCACAAAGTACATAGTACTTCCCACTTGTGTTTAGAAGCTCACAGACACAAGGGGACCACTTCCCAAGGTACACAAACCTCAATATGGCCTTGGTCCCAATGGGTTACCTTCATACTCAAGGCCCTTCATACACATTGTGTAGTTGGATTTGTGACCACCCTTGGTGTTAGGTTGTTTAGTAAAATTCCCGATTTTGTATATTATAAAGAGACGTAAGCCTCATTTTTACTAATATAACTTGAGAAAATATAACACTATTAATATCATCTAAAGATATTGTTATTGTACCATACACATCTCACATGCTTGAGTTGTCTTTCTTAACATGGTGTGATTGTTAGTGAAGAATTAAGTTTTGTATGTTATAACAAAAAATGAATGATATTCAACACCATTTCTGACATGGTATTAACCTAGGGATATTGTGTTGCATTTTGAGGAGAGAAACAATCTTGGCAAGGAACACTCATTTGTAGATTCTAATGACATTATCTTGATAAATAGAGCTTATATTACTGTACAACTTCTTCTATTTGAAATAAAAGTTAAAGAGCTTTCTAAAATGGGGTAATAGAGGTTCTCATTGATATCAGAGGATAAGTCTTTGAAAGTTGACTTGCGATAATTGTCCATTTTGTTGATAAAAAGATGTTGATCTATAGTGGAAAAAATATCCCATTACTTAGTGGTCAGATCGAGTTCTCTCCAGTGCCATTTGAAAGAAAGATTGAGTTCTCTCCAATGCCATTTGAAAGAAACTATTGAGAGATTTTCAAAATGGTTTCATAATAAATATTTTGAGAAGTAGAGAGGGTGATGTAGTCATCCAACTACAAAATGAGGTTTCTGCCCACATAGTGCACAACTAACAACGTTAACATAAATTTAACAACTTAAAGAAGGCCAAGAGAAATTATAGTGATAGAAAAGTGGTAACAAATAAACAATATCATTAAATAGAGACTCATATTTATTTATTAATCTAGACAGAAAGATTCTTCTCACAATATCATTACATTATCAACGAAAACTGACACACTACTCATTCATATTCAATGCTTGGTTACATGGTTATTGTTCTAGATTTTTTTCTCAAAACTGAGCATCCCTTCCTATGCTCTATTGTTTCTGTATATGTCCCTCTTCTGTTTCCTCCTCTTGTCTCTATCTCTCCTGAACTGAACTATCCTTTTCTTCTCATCGAAGCTAACCTCCTCTGTTTTTCCCTTTCTTTCCTTTCTTGACAACTGAACCATCTCCCTTTCATCAACCATTTCTTTTTTTCCTTCACCAAATTCATCGGGTGTCAGAGAATTATAGTTGTCCAAATTCTCACCTGTTTTCCAAATGTGCGTTGGAAACTTAGACAACTACAATGGTTAAATTTCTGAATCATTTCAAGTGATTTGTCTTCCATCACATGGTTAGGCTACCACTTGTCACAAGATGCTTGCAAGACATGTGGAGTCATGATTCGTAGCATTCAAACAGAAGTCTCCTTGGCCTGGAGTTGCAACAACATGTGTTACATCGCAAGTGTTGTAGCGATGGTGTTACAACTCATGTGTTGCAACAACGATGTTACAACATGGGTTTTGCAACAACATATTATGACAATGTATTATAACGATGTGTTAAAACATTGTGTTACAACAAAAGGTGTTACAACAATGGAAATTGCAACACTTATCTCACCTTACAATTTATTAACTTGAAATTGAAATGTTTTTGGTTAATGCGGATTGCTTGAGGTCAAAGATGTTCTCCCATTAGATATCCTTGGTAAGAAAAACATGAGCTCCAATGCATGTAGATGGAATTATAGATTCTATAGAGGATGAATATCCCAGTGGGCATGCTAGCTCATTTTTAGAAATGCAATTTCAAAACCCCTATTTTTTCATTTAACTAGATATTCATAATATTCTTTATTTTGTGTCTTCTTTCTAACCCTCTTCGCCAAGATTTGCTCTAATTCTTCGGTTGGTTTAATAGGTAGTTGATTCTTCCATTCAACCAGGGTTCTTTTTTCATCATGCTTTTCTCCCTCATGAAACTCATACAAGTCGGCCAAATTGAATATTGGGGAAATTTTCAAATCCTCTGACAACTCTAACTTATATGCATTATCATATTTTTTTCTCAAAATTTGACATAATCCAATTTTCTTGTAATTTAGTTTACTATTACGTATCATTGGGAAATATTTCTTTCCTCAAGTGTGAAAATATGCTCCCTGTTTATATCTGATATTGCTCTGTTGTAATTTTATATTAACCTGCTCATGCATTCCTGTATTCTTTCTACAAACTCACTTGCATCACCACTCTTTTTGTCCTCTAGATTTGACAAGTTAACCAAATCAACAACTTCTTTTAGTGATATTCCATAAACAATTTGAAACTGAATCTTCCCCATAGATCTATTATTGGAATCGTTGTAAGCAAATTTAGCGTGGGTCAAGACCAAATATCATTGTCTAGACTTCTCTCCACTCAGACTCCTCAAAAAATTCCCAAGACTCCGGTTAACCATTTAGGTCTGTCTATCTGTTTGTGGATGATATGCATAATTGTACAACAAATTGGAACCTATCTTTTTCCAAAGTATCCTAAAAAAGTGTTTAAGAAATTTTGTATCCTTGTCAGCAATGATACTTCTTGGCAGTCTATGTAATGTAACACACCCACGGTGGGGACTCAAATTTTCGCTATTCTTACGAGAATCAATACCCTCATTCAGGGTCTCTTCCATTCTTCTCTTCCAAAGATTTCTAACCACGATCTCCATACTCCGAAATGAGCTCAGAGCTAGTAGATATCCTCTCCCAAGTTCTTCGGGTTATTTCATCCCCCTATACTTGCATATGACTTCGACTATGACCAGACTCCAAGACAACATGTGCCAAGACAACCACTGCATGAATTTCCTCGGAATAGAAATTCTCCGAAGTTCACAATCCGATGCCGAGTGTCCTTGGGAATTTCGATGGTCCTGATTCACTTCGAGACTTCGACGTTGGGAGTCCTGGATGCCTACACAAAATTTCCTCTTAGAGTATTCCGTACCTGGAGTTCTAGATCAGGCGCCACACGTCCGTTGTAAATCAACAACTTAGTTTCATTTTTGGATTTCAGCACTTGGGAGCTTCATATGTTTCTGCAACCTTTTTCTCATGGAGCATTTTCTTCCAGAGTCAAGGATCAGGTGCCACACGTCCTTCCAGATCAACGGTCCTAGTTTACTTCGGGACTTCGACATTTGGGTGATCCCAATGTTCCAACAATCTGTTCTCCCAGAGTACTTTCTTCCAGAGTCAAGGATCGTGCGCCACACGTCCTTCCTGATCAACGATCTTGGTTTACTTCGAGACTTCAACGCTTGAGAATTTTTACCTCTCCACACTCGCTTTCTCCCGAAATGATTTCACTCGAAGTTAATGATCTATCGATGCATGTCTTCCAGGAATCGACAACTACAAATCATTTCGGGACTTTGCACTTCGGGAATTCCAAATTACTCACCAACGCAAACCTATGGGGTACAATCCTTCCAGAGTGATAGATCTCCGGACACATGTCCCCCACTATCAACGGTCAGGATGAACTCCGACACTTCGGCTTTGGGAGTTATCACCTCTTGCCACAAGGTTTCCTATGGAGTGACTTTTCTCCGAAGTGGAAGATATTCTGACGCCTGTCCTCTGAGATCGACGACTCATGTGAACTCCAACCTCCGGGCCTTTGAGAGTTCTCGCTTCACACAATCCATTTTCCTCCAGAGCACTAAACCTTCGAAGTGAAGGATCTGGTGCCACGTGTTTCCTGACACCAACGACTAGGATGGAATTCGACACTTCGGGACTTCGACAATTTTACTTTCTCCCCACCTATAAAATTCCAGAGTGTCCAAGCTCCGAACTAAAGGATATGTTACCACACGTCCTTTATAATGGACGGTCGAGATATACTCTGACCTTCGGGACTTTGGAAGGTTGACTCACTCCTCGATTGAAATCTCCTGGAGTTGGTCAGCATCCGACTGACCACGACCTAGATCTGACGGTCCTGATCTATCCAAGTAGACCCCAGATCGACGGTTCACATTACTTCTTAAATTTGTTCTTCATGGGTTTTGGAGTTACTAAGCTCCTATTCTCCCGAAGTGGTCAACGTCGGGTTGACCACCTGATAGATCTGATGGTCGAGATGGCTCCCAGACATCCTCAGATCTACGACCTAGATTAACTTAGGGACATCGATATTTCAGGAAGTTTACCTCCCTCACAACGAACTTGCTCATTTCGCTGAACTTGCAAAGTCCGAAGGACTCAAGGGTTTAACTCCCATTCTCTTTCCTATATCCAAGGGTCATGACAGACCTTGGCTCTTTTTGAACGGATCTCGTCCGTTCATCTTCCAGACAAAGGAAAACCTTCCCTTTCGATACTTCAATCTCGCTATTCTTCCTGAGATTTGTTATCTTTGAAAGACTTAAGAGCTTTGCACTCTTTCTATTGAACTTAACACTTAGAAGGACCTTCCACGCACCCCTTGTGCTCCTTCATCAATCTAGAATTTAAGAAGTTCTCAGCCTCTGCCCACCTGGTAGAGACCCCGTGCATAACAACACTACCTCTCCTGATATTAACAATATTCTTCCTTGCTTATAATCACAATCAAATGGAAATAAAGGGACACATCATAACCATTAAGCGTGGACAAGTTGTCGCG